>SJYV01024714.1:254509-282455 GCA_006410875.1 Neotragus pygmaeus | reverse complement strand
ATATATATATATATATATATATATATATATATGTATCAGTTCAGTTCAGTTGCTCGGTTGCGTCGACTCTTTGTGACCTCATGGACTGCAGCATGCCTGGCTTCCCTGTCCATCGCCAACTCCTGGAGCTTGCTCAATCTCATGTCAATGGAGGCGGTGATGCCATCCAACCATCTCATCCTCTGTCATCCCCTTCTTCTCCTGCCTTCAATCTTTCCCACCATCAGGGTCTTTTCCAATGAGTCAGTTCCTTGCATCAGGTGGCCAAAGTATTGGAGTTTCACCTTCAACATCAGTCCTTCCAATGAATATTCAGGACTGATTTCCTTTAGGATAGACTGGTTGGATCTCCTTGCAGTCCAAGAGACTCTCAAGAGTCTTCTCCAACACCACAGTTCAAAAGCATCAATTCTTCAGTGCTCAGCTTTCTTTAACTTAAACAAAATTAGTTTAAATATGACTAAAATAAATACTTCAGTTAACTGAGACATGAAACAAAATTACCAGCTAAAAGAAAGGAAAATTATAGTTTAAAAGGACTTGCAGTGAGTATTGAAATCCTAAACAAAGAATGAAGGGTAAAAAAGCTAAAATGCAGTTACAAGATAGAAAGCAAACCCTTCTCTGAAGTCACAGATGCAGACATTAGTCTTTCATTGCAACCTTTCATCCTTTTTTCTGAAAGGTGCAATTATTCCTGCTATTCAACCTTTTTGACTTACCAAAGCAACTTCATTTTCTCCCTATATATTATCATTGAATCTTTGAGGGCTCACTCAGGTGTGTCCAACTCTGTGACCTGGTTGGACTACAGCCTGCCAGGCTCCTCTGTCCATGGAAATTTCCAGAAAGAATGCTGAATTGAGTTGCCATTGCCTACTCCAAGGGGTGTACCTGACCCAGGGATCAAACTTGTGTCTCCGTCTCCTGCATTGGCAGGCAAATTATTTATCACGGAGCCATCTGGGTCCATGTATTATCCATTAGGTATTCACTATCTTGTCTTGTCTTTTCTATGTTATTACTTTCACTATACTTTTTTTTTTTTTTTAATTACCACCTTCTTGGGACAATGTAAAACTGTTTTACTGTACTGTCTTTCTATCTTGGCCCCTTAGCAAAAATACCAACCTAGATTAATGAATATAGTTATTAATTTCCATTGGTATTTCCAGGAGTTGTAGCTTCATACTATTGGAGAAAATGTATAAACAAACCAATTGATTCCTCTGGTAATCTAATTTTATTTAGGTCTTAATGCCTACAAGATACTCTTGTGATACTACTTTAGTCAGCTTCTTTTCCCTTTCAGCATAGAAAGGCACATTTAAACATTTCTCCTCAAGCCTTTGGTTTCATTCTTTTCTTATTCTCTCTCAAAACTTTATTTCTCTCTTACTTTACTTGGGCTTCCCTGATGGCTCAGATGGTAAAGCGTCTGCCTGCAGTGCTGGAGACCCGGGTTCAATCCTTGGGTTGGGAAGATCTCCTGGAGAAGGAAATGGCAACACACCCTAGTACTCTTGCCTGGAAAATTCCATGGACTGAGGAGCCTGGTGGGCTACAGTCCTTGGGGTCTCAAAGAATCAGACACGACTGAGCAACTTTGACTTCCACAATTATCCTTTCCTTTCTTGGGCAAATTATAATGATAGAGGTGTTTTTAGAGAATGTACTTTCTCAGCAGGGTTCTAATTGTTTACTTCAGGGTCTGTCCCCTTTCTAGTCTCTCATCTAAATTCCCCTCATATCCTTTGAGCTTAAATGTGCCCAAGTCTCCCATCTTAAAAGAAACAAACAAAATCTCCACCTTTCCTTGGTAGTCTTCTATTGATTCCATTTCTGAAGTTCACCTTCCTCCCACCCTCAGTCTGGCTGCTGAATCCATTTTACAGAGACAAATTTAGCCACTGTAACCCCTAAATCCATGTCACCACATCCCCAGGAGAATGGTTGAACATTTTTCATACTATGTTTCTCAGCAAAATTTAACACAGATAAACAAATATGACTTTCTTCAGTCACCTCTCCCCTTGTAATTCATATTAGCAAGTTCTGCTGATTTTCCCCTTGCTGACTAGTTTTTGATTTATCCTCATTCCTTCGATATTGTAGCTTCTCCAGGCTTGGTCCTAAGCCTTCTATACCTCTGCATAGGTGATATAATCCATACTCATGGGTTCAGTTATTGATTATATACCAATCACTCTCATTTCTTGTTCTCTAGTCCCAGCCTTTCCAATGGCGCACTTCATTTAAGTATTCACTGGTTTCTCAGTCCAGCTTTTCCAAAGTGGAATTCAGTTTTTTCTTTTGTTTTTTCCTATTCCAGTATCTATCATCTCATTCGTGTTGCTACTTGTGGCAGGAGGCAAATCTCGAAGATGTCCCCACTCAGGTAGGTGTACTGCCGTGTATAATCCCTGGGATTGTGAACATGAGGGGTTGTACTCCCATGGTTGACTTATGTTATATGGCACAGTTGATTTTAAGTAAGGGAGATTATCCAGATGGACCTAACCTCACTACATGAGCCACTTAAAAGCAGAGAAGAAAGCATGAGAGGGATTCGGCACATCATCATTGGCTTGAAGATAGAGAAGGGCATGTGAGAAGGATTGTGGATGTCCTCTAGGAGCTCAGAGCTGCATGCAGAACAATGACAAGCCAGGATAAAAGACTAAAGTTTTACAAAGTCCAGGAACTGATTTACCAGTAAGAATGAGCTTAGAAGAGCATAGCCATATACTTCCTCATAACCCTCAAACAAGAATTCAGCTTAGCCATTACCTTAATTTCAGCCTTGCAATACTTTGAGAAGCCATGCCATGCCTGGCTTCTAACCGTCAGAACCATGAATGAATAAGTGTATGCTGTTTTAAGTCACTAAGTTTTTGATGATTTGTTGTGCAGCAGTAGAAAAGCAAACAAAACAAAAACAAAAACAATTATTTGAGTGTTGAGGGTCAAAGAATTCCAGAAATCATTTTTATTTCCTCTAACTTGACATGGGTTTGATCCCTGGGTCCAGAAGATCCCCTGGAGGAGAGTATGGGAACCCACTCCTGGATTCTTGCCTGGAGAATTCCATGGACAGAGGAGTCTGGCAGGCTACAGTCCATAGTTTTGCACAGAGTCAGACTGACTGAATTGACTTAGCATGCATGCATCCTCAAGCTCGGTTCAGGAGTCTTGCAGATTGTTTGTAATTCGAATCCACTCACTTTTGTTTATCCCCCTGCTACCGTCTTAGTCTCAATCATTACTTTCTCTTGACTGGATGCCCGAAACACACTCCTTTTTTGTTGCTCCTGGTTGATATCTGCCTCAATTTAATCCATTCTTCACGAACCACTGATCACATTATGCTCTGCTCGCTGCCTTCATCTCACTGCTAGCAAGATACCGTTGGTTACATTCTAAATGTTTCCCTGATCTGAGAGGCACTGTATATAACATCCCCTGTTGTTCCATCCAGCAACACCTTTTATCGCCACGTTCTCTCACGCCTGCACTGCTGCCTCGAATGCCCTATTCCAACTTCTAACTCGCGGTGCTGATTTCACCGTCAAGCTCCGACAGCGAGCTGCTTTCTTCTATGAACCTTCTTCTCCTACCTTTCCCCTTGTCTAGCTGATTTACGGTCATTCCTGTCTTAGGTTACATATCTCCTTATCAGGACAGCTTTCCTAATGTCCCAGGATTAAAGAACCTTCTGAATTTATTGTTTAGCGTTTGTGCTCTTAAGTACACTAAACACTGCTTTCTTTTCAGTTCACCAGCACTCAGTAAAAAGCATTGTTAGTGAATATTTCTATGTTACTTTAAAATAAGAAAAATAATTAAAATAAGTTGACAAATAACTGTAACCCAATTCAGAAGGAACCATATACTTCTCATAACTATTATTCTAGGATGAGAATTGGACCACATAGATTTTTCTCATCACAGCTCCTTGAGTCATAGGAATGCACTCCAACCATGTTATATTCATCTATGTATTTCATAACAATTTAATATTTTAAATTATCTATTACTTCTGTTTGAGGTAATCATCCTTTATATTTTCTTCAGAGCCAGTATTCTTTATCTGTTACTTCACAGGCTGTGCAATATTACAAAAATCTGTTGGATATCTTCTTTAGTTCCAAATGTGTACTTCATAATCCACATGGGAAACATTCAAAATGTGAACTCGGTTGTTCACCAAAAACAATAGTAAGTGGTGCCAAATTGAAATAGAAACAAACAATACATCCTATGTCAGTAATGCATGTGGAAAGAGCAGAGTGAAATTATATGCTTATCAAAGTTAATAGCAAACTTTATATTTTTGGAAGTAACAAGACCGCTAATAATCATACCATTGCACAGAGCGCAATTGAGAAACAGATGTTGTAAAGTGAACATGCCTTATAGCTAAATTTACTAATAATATGTATAAAATAAAGTAAAAAAAAAATAAAACATACCCTTGCTCTTCATTTTTTGCTTTTGCAGACTCTGCGTAGATCCTGTTTTTATAGCTGTCATGATTCAGAGAATAAATATGCAAATGCCCTAATGTTTATTATGATCATTTGATGCTGACTTTTGGAGTTACTTGAAATGCACCTTGTGTAATTAATGCACTGTGGATGGAGATAAGTTTTACACCAATTATGTTGTTGCTCAGTTGTGTCTGACTCTGTGACCCCCTGAACTGCAGCATGTCAGGCTTCCATGTTCTTCACCATTTCATGGAGTTTGCTCAAACTCCTATCTGTTGAGTCAGTGATGCCACCCAGCCATCTTATCTGCCTGTCGTCCCCTTCTCCTCCTGCCTTCAATCTTTCCCATCATGAGGGTCTCTTCTAATTATGAAAAATTTTATATTTTTAGTAGATCTTCAACCATGTTTTATCTGTATCTCATAGTTTTTGTAAAAGTTAGTAAAATTTCTATTTTACTTAGCATTACTTTTTGCATTCATTTTTTTTTTTAAAGCACACTGCTTTCACAGATAACTGAAAGCTCTTTGGATCTGTATACTATATAAAAATTTTAACATGCATATGGAAAACAACTAAATTAAGACATTATATTATAATTCGATTAGGAAACATGAAGAACTTTCTAATGTATTTTTAAGTCATTGTCCTTTGGTTGTGCCAGAGAAAATGTTTAAAGCTTGGTATGAATTAGAAAGCAGTGCAATCAGCCTGTACCCTGGAAACATCTGTTAAACTTATTCCAATAAGTTAAGGATGCCATGTCTGTACTCTGTTCAATATTTGAATTGTTAAAATTTCTGTGGAGTGAGTTGCTGGACTAATTGAAAGTTTATTAAAGACTGCTGCTTTATTTGGATGAACTCCTACTCAGAGAGTTGTTTCATTTGAAAATGTTGAATGAGGTTAAATAGAGGAACACTGCTATTTGAAGAAACATAAGTCAACCTATTCTTTGACAAATATTCTTTGAAAAGTTTTTATAAATGTAAATGTGATGGTCAAAGTATTTGCTTTTACATAGGCAGNTGTTTCATTTGAAAATGTTGAATGAGGTTAAATAGAGGAACACTGCTATTTGAAGAAACATAAGTCAACCTATTCTTTGACAAATATTCTTTGAAAAGTTTTTATAAATGTAAATGTGATGGTCAAAGTATTTGCTTTTACATAGGCAGTTGGGAATACTTTCCACATTTCTTGAAAGAAGTTTTGAAAGTTGAGGGACAGGTTTTAAATCTAACCAAAGATTATAATGAGATTAATCATCTGCCAAGGGCTGTGAAGTTCACTGAGTGTGTCTCACCAGGGGATGACTGGAATGTAAGCCCACATTTGCAGATGGTCTTGTGGTTATATGAATCTCATTTGGGCAGCTAGATCAGGAAGGCAGTGTAAATCAGATTCAAAACCTGCAAATATGCTTGTCTTGGTTCTGCATGGATTATCAAAGCCCTGGAAAGAGCAGAACAAGACTTTTTCATTATCATTTTGTGCAGTTTTGCTGTGCAGACCAGTCATGCTGACATACAATATCACTCGCTGATTTTTTTTTTTTTTTACTATCTCACAACTAATTTGAGAAGGCTGACAAAGTTTTGAGAAAACCCTATAGTNTCATTCGTTTCTATGCAAATTTTGATTTCTTTTTTGATTTTGTCTGATTTTTTGGTTATTCAGCAGTGTGTTGTTCAGCTTCCATATGCTGGAATTTTTAATAGTTTTTCTCCTGTAATTGAGATCTAATCTTACTGCATTGTGGTCAGAAAAGATGCTTGGAATGATACATTTTAGAATCTAACCAAGCAACATGGTATATAAACAGCCTTCATGCTGTAGTGAAGGTAACGGAAAGGCTTTGAATAAAAACAGACCTGATTTCAAATTCCAGCTATATGACCTTGAGCAAATAATTTGAGTTTTCTTTTATCTTCAGCTTTAGAATTGGGATAATTATTTCTACGTGTCAGTGTTCCATTCAGAATTAAATAGTAATGGGATGCAGGGTGAATGTTTGACACATGTCTGCTGTTGTTATCTGTGTCTGTCCCCATGTCCTTGGTTGTGCACATACGTCAGGGACCACCAAGGGAACACAGAGTCTGTGAGGCTGCTTAGGACTTTGTAGTTGGATTTATTTAGGACACAGGACCTAAACCTTTTAAAAGCAATTTCCTAGACTCTACACTTTACCACCCTCACTTAATATTTGAACTTTTGTTTCCTTATACCAATACTTGTTCTATGGTTTTCAAACTTACTTGTCTTTAATGTTCTTAATGCTTTTGTCTAACGATTGTCATTTATTTTTATATGTACCATGAGCTAAACTTAGTAGTTCATATTTTATTACAAATAGGATGTACTTCAGATAGCATACCATATACTTGTCTTGATTTTATGGTAGAAAGAAAAATGCAGAGTTCCTATACCATTAAGTTCTTGTCACCTTCACAAAAAGTAATTATTTCAATAGTTTTAAACCATTAGCCCCATGGGAAATGATGAAAACTTTTGGTAGAATTTCATACGAAATTACTTAGAATTGCATGCCTCTTTCCCTTATGGATTGTCTACTTAATTTGTACTAAAATCTTTACAGTGTTGGTCAGATTTGAGACCTTGTTTAAATAATAATGTTAGCAATAGCTATTAATTATTGAGAGACAGATTCTAATAATTTCTCATAATTTACCTGATTTAATTCAATGAGAAAACCTATGAGGTGATTATTCATTTATTCATTTATTCTTACAAAATAAGAAATTGAAGCACAAACTGTTAAAGTAACTTTCATGTTCATATAGCTTATAAGTCGTGAAGCTGGGATATGAATTCAGACTCTGAAGGTTAGCCTTATTTGCTACTGTTAAAAGTAGTGAAAGAAAAAGTTTTCCAAAATAAGATATTATTAGGAAGAAAAATTGTGGTTGGAAGCGGGTATAACAACTGTGGAGTAAATTTGCATGGATCTCTGTCTCCATGAAGGACTGGATCCCAAAGCTGACTCATATGGTCTGGAATTTTAGCACGCATGCATCCATACACCATGGTTTCTACATTGGGCTATGGTTCTGTCCTGGTAAAGGAGGAGTCCTCCCTGGCTTCTCCTAACATCCATGGATGGAGCCAAGATCCTCACATGTGAATTGTGGATGAAACTATCCACCAACTCTTCCTAGTGACAGGAAGGTGGAGAGCAAAGACAGTATCACACACCCATGTGGGACACCCTTACAAAGTATAAAACTCATGTATGGTTTATTTCACAAGACTGCCCAGAAATTTTGTGAAATTAATCCAAAGTAGTTCAAGGGTGGGCTGCTTATTTGTGACAATGGTTGAGGACCTTGGGAGCCCAGATCCACCACTGAAAATGTTACTCATCAGCCATGGGTATAAAGGAGACATGCCTTTTCCATGATTTACCCTTCTGTCTTCAGATTAAAGTCTCTATGAACCTGAATTGCAGACATGTGACGTTATTAATGTGGGTCTTACCTTGCCAGCATAGGGCCAGTTGAGATAGGCCCGTTACGATAGTCTAGTTGAATGTTTTATCATATATTCACAACTGCTTGTGTGGTGTTGCTCTTGTAGGCTTTTTACCCCCATTCCCAATACGCACATACCCCCTCCCTCAACACACACACACATGTGGCAGAGTAAATGTAGTCATGTAGGCTCTAAGTTGAAGCCTAATATTTATGGTAGAGTCAACATGCTTGTGAATCCCATTCCAAATAAAAGAAATCAGTAAGGCAAGTGGTTCCTTTGTTTCCATTCAGTCAGGTAAGCTTTGCAGGGATTTTAAAGGCTCTTTATCTTGCTAAGCATTCCTTTATGACACACTTCTGAGTGAATTAAATTACATAAAGCGAAGGATTTATTTCTCATGCAGATCACTGTTTGAGTGAAGTGTTCAGCACAGCCCTACTGCACATCAGATATGTGTATATTTTCACAAGGTTAGTTTTTATAGCAATCTTAGTATGAAATGCAAGTTGAGACTTTCTGCTTTACTAGAAATGTTGTATACTTACTTCCTTTTACTTGGTAATTTGTCAAGAAAGAGGAAGAAGGGACCAAGTATTTTGAGGACAAAATTGAGCCTTTAGTAACAAGCATTGCAATGACTCACCATTTTATAGATAGTAATAGCTTATCCTATGCTTTGATGGATGGATTAATCACGAAATATTAAATGTCAAGACACATTAAAGAAAAACAATCTCTTATTTGGTTTGATGTGATGATGAAAATTCTATTTAAATCAGTTCACCCAGTGAAAAGTTGTAGATCTTATAAAATTTTTTTTTGCTGGTTTGCTATTGGGTGGTGCAAAGTGGTAGATTTGTTGAAATCATGTATTCCATGTACACTGAGTGATGGTCTGTTGTGTCATTTGAGTGATGTTCAGGTGGGCTAAATTACACACCTACATTAGATTAGGTTTTATATGTAAAATGCCTCAGAAATAGGAAAATATTAAATTTCATGAGGGAATATATGAAGATTCTAGATGTTCAACCATAAAGATATGGAAATAGATTTCCATTGAAAAAGAAAAAAAAAGGAAATGCTACAATTTACTATAATTAGAGAAATTAGATGTCTCTTGCACTTAACCAGTAGTTAGCAAGATCAAGAGTCAATTTGCAAAATGATGTGACAATAAGGGAAAAAATGTCTCCCTTGCTATGGCTTATGCAAGGATTCCATTCTCTTTTTTTCTCTCTGCTACTCTTAGCATGCCACCCTGAATCCTCCATAATATATGCTCTGATCTGTGCAGACTCAGTACAGAATGATTTGGCTGCTTTGAATGGGTCTTCTTCTAGAAAGGAGACACCATCAAAGTGGGTAAAAGGAAATATGGAAGGGGCTGGTTGAAAGGAGATTCTGGGTCCTATGGAAAGCTTTTATTTTAGCAGGCAGTAACCATGTTCATGGAGAAGGCAATGGCACCCCACTCCAGTACTCTTACCTGGAAAATCCCATAGATAGAGAAGCCTGGTAGGCTGCAGTCCATGGAGTTCCTGAGGGTCGGACACAACTGAGCGACTTCACTTTGACTTTTCACTTTCATGTATTGGAGAAGGAAATAGCAACCCACTCGTGTTCTTGCCTGGAGAATCCCAGGNAGATAGAGAAGCCTGGTAGGCTGCAGTCCATGGAGTTCCTGAGGGTCGGACACAACTGAGCGACTTCACTTTGACTTTTCACTTTCATGTATTGGAGAAGGAAATAGCAACCCACTCGTGTTCTTGCCTGGAGAATCCCAGGGAAAGGGGAGCCTGGTGGGCTGCCGTCTAGGGGGTCGCACTGAGTCGGACACGACTGAAGTGACTTAGCAGCAGTAGCAACTGTGTTCAGGTTTAACGTGGGGGGCTTGATGTAATTTTGTGGACGGTGGTTCAGTGGTTTAATTTTCAAGGCCTTTATAGGGTTGTTTGGTCTGCTCCCACTGGTCCTCACTGGCATGCTGAGGAGGAAGAAGGAGTTCCCCAGGCCTGGCTGTTGGGAGCCTCCAGTTGGGGGATGGTGTCCCCAGACTAGGGGGACAAAGCATATGTTCTAGGTTGGTCCCCCTTCTGTGGTGGGATCCCTCTTGCTATTGCCATGCAGCATCTCTGGGTTTGGATGGAGGTCCTCAGGCTCATGGGGAAGGATAGCATTGCCCCTGGTTCTTCTTATCTGCAGGGCCCCAGTGAGCCCCGCTCACTTGTTCTGCCAGACTTGCCTGGTGTTCCTAGCAGGAGAGGAATGGGCCTGCCTGGGCTATCTCCTATTGCTGTGCTGAGAGTCTGGGTACACCAGGCCTGGATAGCCTTCCTTTGAGGGTGAGGGGTCACAGGATGACCTGTTGTTACCTTTTCCCCCCAAGTCTTGAAGTCCCTATCCAAATGACTGCCTTCTTTCCCTTTTCAGACTTTTCCTTTGATTGTCTCTTGCATTATTTGCAGGGCTTCTAGTTGTCCTTGCCGGGGTACAGCAGGTAGAAATGACCCCCTGCCATCTTATATAGACTGAAAGCTCACTATAATTACTTTTTGAGTAAGATAATCTTCTGTCAATATAAGATTACATGATTTTAGTTTTAAATGAATTTTTAAATAGGAAAAATTCTCTTCTAGAATTTCTAATCAGAAAATAAAAAAACCTCTTTTTTATTCTTTTTGTGTCCAATTAGGTTCTTAATGCTTTAAGAGTTTTTTAAGGTTGAATCGATAAAAATTGACTGCCAATATACAGACTCTACTGATGCTTGTCATTTGTGCATGGAACACATCCTTTTGTGAAACTGGATTAAACGGAGAGAATGATTTTAAGTTGTATGAATTAATCATCTAGACAATTGTCTTAATTTTTCACACATCTAGTTCTATCTCAAGCCCCTTTATTCAACCTTGACCCCATTCCAAAATGCATATACATAATTCACTGACATTGACTGTATCACAGTAACAAAATTATCTGGGAAAACTTTGGAAAGGAAGCTATTCTGTTATTTTTATTTTTGAGCAGGAAGAAGTAAACTAATTTTAGTCTTTCTCATTAAATATTTAACCATGTAACTTTTCCCTGAATCATAAGGATTTGACACATACTATCAAAGCTTGTGTTAATCCACTGAATGTCAGTTTATGTGGGACTTTGTGTAAGGAAAAGATGAAAATACTAATAAGTCTTCATTGCTAGATTCTCCTATGCTTTCACTGTTTCACTATTTGGGATTAGTTTATAAGAGCAGAATGTCACCTGACCTGTCATTTTCATGATGTTGATTTATTTTCATGATGGGATTATGGATATGATGGCAGGGAAGCTTCTGTATCCAAAATCTTTGGACATACATCAAATTTTAAGTGATTTCTGTATAGGATGTGCTTAATAATTCTGTGCTACTGGATGAAAATTTAGGAATAATCCTAACAATGTTTATGGTTGTAAAAGACTTGCAAAAAATTGTACCACACATGTGATTATTTTAAAAATGTGTGTGAACCTATTTTTAAAGATGTTTCAGATAATTAAAATTCAAGAGTGACATTTGAAAGAGCTCTTCATACTGTATGCATGTTGTTTGTGGTTTTGTGAAAAATAACTTTGAATTGACTTCAGAATAGTTTGACAAAAATAAATTGGCCTGTTTTGGCCTTTTAAAAATTAAACAGAATGCTGTTCATTTATCTTTTCACAAAGCACTTTTGTTTTCTTCACTGTCATTTTTCTGAAAGAATGAAACAAAGTTTAGTTTTAGATCTCTACTAATTATAAACGAGTAGAAGAAATGATAATGACCTTATTGATCTTAGAACATAAGTGTTTCCCAGGAAAGTGGAAGATAGTGTGTGAAGACTGTATGGAGAAACTAATAGGGAAATATTTATTAATATGGTAGCTTCAAAGTTTATTGAGGATCTGAAAACCTGTTGGCATGTTTCTTAGAGACATCTGATCCTTATTCTCATTCTGAAACTCTTCAGTTAAGTGTGGGGTCTAGGACATGTTATCCTGGAAAGGATGAGCATGGTAAATGAGACTTGGTTCATGCCGAACTATTGCATTGCATCCAGGTGTACTGTAAAAGCCTGAGATCTATGAGGTCTACCCAGCTCAGGTGAAGCAGCCTCTGATCGACAGCTGGTCTGGCTTCCATGCAGAATTACTAGAATTACCATTTATTAAAAATGTAATCCTGGGCTTCAGTGCAGCCATGGAGCTTCCAGTGGAACTTGCAGAAGTTCCTGTGTGATCCTTATTTAGATGCTATACTCTATAACCATATACCTATGTGGTGAGGACTGGGCGCTAGAGTTTAAAGCTCTATTTTCTATTGTAACTTCCTTTAGATAGGAAAACCCTGTTTAACAAAGTGGGCTTCCCTGGTAGCTCAGATGGTAAAAAATCTACCTGTAATGCAGGAGACCTGAGTTCAGTCTCTGGATTGGGGAAGATCCTCTGGAGGAGGGCATGGCAACCTACTCCAGTATTCTTGCCTGGAGAATCCCAAAGGACAGAGGAGCCTGGTGGGCTGTATCCCATGGGGTCACAAAGAATCAGACACAACTGAGTGATTAAGCACAGCACAGCATTTACCAAAATGTAGTCTCTATTTAACAAAATGTAGTCTCTACTCTTTCCAACAGTCAGCATCTTCTACAATACAGTAGTGCTGCAGTAAATCATACTGTCTGTTCTAGAGTAAAGACGTCACTCTTTTTTGCTTAAGTGATTTGCCATTGGATCCAGCTCTGCTTGGTTTTGTGTCACAGTGAAATTAAGATTTATTGATTGACAACCCTGTGAGCAAGCAATTAGCAGAATATTACTCAAAGGACTAGAAATGCAAAGTAAGACCAGAGTTTAATTAAAAGATGATTAAAATTATTATATACTCCTGAGATAATTGATATGAGATCGAACTTGTTCATAATATATTTAAATGAATGAGATTCTTAAAATATAGGGCATGAGAAGATATCTACTTTTCTAGTTTTTCAAATACTTTTTTAGACTTAGTTATTTAAGAATTTAAATTATACTCTTAAGTACATAAGTATCAAAGCTATTTGAGGAAATAAGTTAGGTGATTTAAAATGCATTTTTATTCATTTTCACTTGCAGAACTATGTAAAAACAATTACTTCGTGATATAAAAAGATATATTTTATCAGTTACTTATTTAAACTTTCTAGCTAAATCATAATTTTTTCTCTTAAATTTTGTCTTTCAAATTATTGANCATTTTCACTTGCAGAACTATGTAAAAACAATTACTTCGTGATATAAAAAGATATATTTTATCAGTTACTTATTTAAACTTTCTAGCTAAATCATAATTTTTTCTCTTAAATTTTGTCTTTCAAATTATTGAAATTATCTATGACCCATACTCATTTGATTTGACTCAAGTTCTGCAGCATGTTTATTCAAAAATGTCTAATTAGGTTTAGGAGAAAACCAAGATAACTTTCATAAAAACGTCATAATTCTTGGCAGGAAGTAATACTCAAAGATGATGATTTCAAGTGCTCTGATTGAACTTATGTTTCACTTACTTGCATTAATATGTTACATGCAGTGATCTATATCTTGTAACAGCATGTTCATTTATAATCTCAAGCAGAAAGAGTAAATCTCGTATTTTGGGAGTTTTGACTTATGTATCTTACAATATGTATCAGATGCTTTAAGTCCTTATTTAACTATCTGTTAGCTATATTTAATTTTACTGTTTAGACAAATACTTTGAGCCAATCCGAAGAATTGTAAAGAATGCCAAGGATAAAATAATAATAGTTAATATTTACTGACTACTAACTGTGTCCAGAAAAGTTCAAGTACTTAACATGTTTGTCTCTTGGCCGCTTCTCCTCTAGATACCACTGAATGACCATAAGCAATCCCAGGGCCTCTGAGAACAGAAGTTCAAATGCTGACTCTTTGGGGGCACATAACAGAGATCCTCAGTGAGTGTGAACTGGGGTGGAGGTAGTGGTTGTGGCTATGGAGTGCTCCCGAGTGCATGATGGGAGATCTCTTATAACAGCGTCTCTCCTTTGCCTTATGTACACCCACTGTTCTCCCACCCAACCTTTCTCTGCTGGGCTCATTGCCCAGAAGCCTGCCTTCTTGGATGAGATACCAACAGGCTGGCTCAAATCCAGACACTGGTATCAGGCACAAGGGACAGACAAACACATCCTCTGCTTTAGTGGAAATCCCACAGAAGAATGAGAGGCCAATGCCAGCTTCTAGAGGGCACTCTGTCTCTCTGTGTGGTTCTTTGGGTATGCTCTTTCCATTGGCTTGAAGTGTGGAAGGAGAATTCACTAGATAGCCTACAAGGCTGGGGACTCATAGAGCTGACAATTCCTTCTTTTCTTTCTGCAGTTTGCTGCTTAACTGGATTTATGGGTGGGTGTGTATGTGTAGGGTGTGTGTGTGTGTAGAGTGTGTATAGGGTGTGTGTGTAGGATGTGTATGTGTAGGGTGTGCAGATTATGGCAGGGAGGTTCACATCTGAGTTTCCTTTATAAAGTGAAGTGCTTGGCGGCCCTTGTTCCCAGCTCTCAGCCCTAGTCATCAATTCCATGGCAACAGGAAGAGGTCACTCACTGTCCTGATGCACTCATATAAGGATAAATTAGCAGGCTCATGAAGAGGACTAGTGGGAAACTCTATAAGTTAGATTGAATTAGATCACAATCCAATCTTGAAACTAGTTCAGATTCCATGATATAAACAAATGAAAGAATACTATTGTATTTTGTTATGTTAAACTCTGAAGTCTGGATATTTTACTCTTTCTTGTGATGGTGATGTCAAAAGAGAGTTATCTCTGTTTTGTTCTGTAGTAGGTCTGACTTCTCTGTATACTGCTAGTTTTGAAAAGATAATGCGTCCTCCCACAGAAGTGTGATTTCTCTAAATGTTATAGTTGTAGTTCAGATATACAACTAGCTTATTGAAGGACTATTACTGACTATAATTTGTGTCTCCTGAAGTTATTTTGTACAAATAGTTAGAGAATGGTACTTAAAAGACAATCAAATTGGTGGCAGGCATGATGAATCACTGCATTCTGGGTGCAGTACACATTGAGAAATTCGTTTGATCTCATCAGAAGGCAGAACCAAGCTTTAGGACCTCATGCTTGTTTGTTTCTGTTTAATCACGTGGTCCAGGTGGTTTAAAAGGTGATATTTGTAATATTGATTAAAATTGCAATGGTTTTTCTGAACCTGTTTGTTCCCAAATCATTTTTTTCCATGTAGTTGCTTGGGAAGATCCAGAGGCTTTATACATGAGGGAATTTAGATTTCAAGTATGAATAGCCTGCTTCTATATAGCAGATAATATCTTTCAGGATAGTTACAGAGTTTTGCACTTGCTGCCCAGACTATAGTATTTTTAGCTGGGACTTGCAGCTATGACAGAATCTCATTCCCAGTCAGAGAAAACCTTGATTTGGCTTTGGGACTCATGTCATTCTGAAATCATTTCTTAATACCTCTTCTAGGTATTTTTCTTTTGACTTCTGGCTTGTTTATGATTCCTGTTCATGGGGTGTCATGAAATTCCTGGTTCAGATCTTTTAAAATTTCTAACCTCACAAATTAACCAAATTAAATGTAAAAGAACATGGAACATAAAAGGAAAATAACAATGTTCATCAGAGGAGCCTGGCAGGCTACCGTCCATGGGGTTGCCAAAGAGTCAGATATGTCTCAGCGATTAAATGACAACAACAAAGCATAGTTAATGCATTCCTTGCAGTCAAGACAAAGTGAGGATGTACTTGTGCTCAGAAAAATAGTATGTCAAAATATACCTCATTAGTCATCAATTTAAAATCTCATCCTTTTATTATAAAAATGCAAACATTAAATGTGACACCCAAGTGGAAGCTCTCCCTTCTCACCTCCTCTTTTAGTTTTCCTTAAAGACAGGAAAGTAAATCCAATTGGCAAAATTTCAGGGCACTGCAGCCCTTTTCTTGAAAGTAAGTAGTCTATCTCTCTCTCTCTCTCTCTCCACTGCCTTCTCCCCCTCCCTCTCTCCCTTCTGCTTCTACTTTCTAACACTTCTCTTCTCTGATCTTTTTCCAAGTAGGAGAAATAACCTGTTCTGCATGGGGAATTTTTGAATAGATGAATAGACCTATTCTATTTCTCCTTAGCCTTCTCAAAGATAATTTCTTTTAATTTTTTCTTTTGTCTCCAGCTGTAAATCTTTTGCAAAATGACTGCTTTATTTATACACATTCAGAACTATTAATGTTTCTTAGAAACAATTGTGAATCTAACACACTATATAGGACTTAACTATCAAAGTTAGTAAAGGAACTCTTTAATCTAGAGTTGTAAAATCTATAATACTAACATTATATGAGCTTTTTTATCTGCTATAAAGGTTGATTTACATTAAATGTGTCAACTGAAAACTAGATATCTGATCAGCCAGTTTTTCTTCATTTTCTTTTTTTGCACTGGGCCTTTGCGTTACTCGTGTGCTATTTCTGTGATTTTTCTGCTTTCACATTACCTGGCAGGGTATGCTCCTTTTTAGTTTTCCAAAAACTTTCTTCCTTTTACAGTCTCTCAGTATTACTGACAATTCCTTTGAGACAAAAACTGTCCTACCTGTAAATTACTACTGTAACCTGAGATAGTTTTCCCAGAGAAGGAAACTTAAACTCATTTAATATTCTCCTATATTCACTAACATTCTTTTCACTGTTTTGAATTTCAATTACCTCTTTATACTCTTTATCTTACCCTTCTCTTTCTCAAGAAGATATATAGAAACTATTGAGTGATTTTTCATTTCCTAATTACTTCACATTATTTCTTTTTCTTTTTATTGGTATAAACATAGCTAATATATCTTTCTCTGGCTTTTAGAATTTCTAAGATTTCTGGGAATTTTCCCTTTATGGCCCTCTTTTCATTCACTTTTGTAATATTTTCCTTTTTGAACTTCCATCAGTATTTCTCTTTTTAATGTACATGTATTAAATATTTTAGGCTTACTATAAAAGGGAAGAAGACACCTTCTCACTGAACATGGAAGACTATTCAGCAGAGGAATGAGTGTGATCCAAGTGGTGCTCTAGGGAGATGAATCTTAGATGTGGGGCTGCAGGGTGTCAGAACATCCTGCTGGGAGATTAACTGATGGGGTAGACTACAGTCTGTGTCATACATTTTCCCACACTTTGAGAATTGTTAAGGAAGTATAGGCAGGTGTTTTTAGTGCAGCTTGTAATTGGACACAGTGGCTAGTAAAACACTTGACTAAATACTACTATAAAGAAATGTACGAAGAAACCTAACCATTTTCCAGGAAAATGTAGATCAGTTGTCAATAAAGCAGCTAGTTTTCAGCATTCTATCACTAGCACTCAAAATCCAGCTTTTTAAAATTTTCATGTGTGTGCATGCTTAGTCACTTCAATTGTGTCAGACAATTTGCAACCCTATGGACTGTAGTTCACCAAGCTCCTCTGTCAATGGGATTCTCCAGGTAAGAATATTGCAGTGGGTTGCCTTGCCCTCCTCCAGGGGATCTTCCCGAACCAGGAATCAAACTCACTCTCCAGCATCTTCTGTATTACAGGTGGAGTTTTTACCACTGAGCCACTGGCGAAGCCCCTTAAATTGTCAAGTGTCATTTAAAGAAAACTGGGAAGTCACAAGCTTTAAACTAGGATTCCTCAGAGTCACTTTTAATTGTGAGAGCTTTCTTAAAGAAGTATGAAATTTTCTTCTGAAGAATTCACAGCTTTCTGTACATGTACATTATCAACATTTATCTATATTTGGGTATGAAGAGACAGTTGACAAATACTGCTTTATAATAAATATATTTTATAAATATATTTAATTTTTATCTTTCTCCAAAAATATTATTTTTTATCTCTACTTGATTGGGTAATTAAGAATGATTAATTTCAGACAGTGATCATTTTACTAAATTAGCACACTCTTGTTGAGTAACACGTAAATGATGCAATGGCTTTTTGATTTAATATGTAGGAATGTCAAATTAGCAAGTAATGCACAACACAAAAATACTTAGCTTCAGCTTAATGCTAACTTTCCTTTGGATGTTGTCCATTTCAATAGGTAATAAATGATAAAAAGGAGTACTAAAATTTTATTTGTTCATTTATTTAAATATTGAATGTCTGTTGTATACACTAGAAATTGTACTAACTACTAGAAATGATAAACAAAATAAACAATTTCTCTTACTTTGCAGTTTATAATGTCCTGAGGAACAAGTGGACAGTTGTAATAAATTGTTGGTTATTAGAAGATTAGCAAATCAGAAAAGCACCTAAATATACTTTGACTTTTAATTAATTAATTAATTTTTTAAATTTTACTTTACAATACTCTATTGGCTTTGCCATACATCGACATGAATCCACCACAGGTGTGCACAAGCTCCCAATCCTGAATCCCCCTCCCACCTCCCACCCAACAACGTCTCTCTGGATCATCCCCGTACACCAGCCCCAAGCATCCTGCATCCTGCATCAAACATAGACCGGCGCCTCATTTCTTACATAATAGCATATATGCTTCAATGCCATTCTCCCAAATCATCCTGCTCTCTCCTACTCCCTCAGAGGCCAAAAGTCCGTTCTCTATGTTTGTGTCTCTTTTGTTGTCTCACATACAGGGTCATCATTACTATCTTTCTAAATTCCATATATATGTGTCAGTATACTGTATTGGTGTTTTTCTTTCTGGCTTACTTCACTCTGTATAATAGGCTCCAGTTTCATCCATCTCATTAGAACTGATTCAAATTTGTTCTTTTTAATGCCAGAGTAATACTCCATTGTGTATATATACCATGGCTTGCTTATCCATTCATCTGCTGATGGACATCTAGGTTGTTTCCATGTCCTGGCTATTATAAACAGTGCTGCAATGAACATTGGGGTACATGTGTCTCTTTCAATTCTGGTTTCCTCGGTGTGTATGCCCAGCAGTGGGATTGCTGGGTCATAAGGCAGTTCTACTTGCAATTTTTTAAGGAATCTCCACACTCTTTTCCATAGTGGCTGTACAGTTTTTTGACTTTTAAAATACTTTCTAAAATAAGTTGACACCAACCTGATCCCTTGAGGAAGGTAGAGAACAGATTTGATGGCATATACCAGGCATAAGCCACTGAAGGATTTAAAGCATGCTTGATCAGATTTGCATTTTATAATTCTCATCCTGGTTTAAGAGTAGGAAACGGGGACGATCCAGAGAGACGTTGTAGGGTGGGAGGTGGGAGGGGGATTCAGGATTGGGAGCTTGTGTATACCTGTGGTGGATTCATGTCGATGTATGGCAAAGCCAATAGAGTATTGTAAAATCAAATTTAAAAAATAAAAAAAACTCTAAAAAAAAAAAAAAAAAGAGTAGGAAATGAATGGTGATGCTAGTAGGAATTAGAAAGGAGACTGCAGGGCTAGCCAAAAGGTCCTTGCAGTAGTCCATGAAAGAGATCCTTGTGACCTGGATTAGGGCAGCACCAATGAAAGGGATGAGTTACTGGACAGGAAAGATATTTTGAAGTTAGAGCTACAGAGCTTGGTTCTTGATTTAGTGAGGGCACTGAGGTGGTAAAGGAGAACTCCAAAATACTGCTCTGATTTCTGACTTGAGAAAATGAATTGGGATTGTGTCTTTTGTTTGAGATAGCAAATGTCAGAGGAGAAACTGAATCTAATTATATAAATCCTCTCCTCTCCTCTCCTCCCTCTATTCTCCTCCCTTCTCTTCCTTTCTTCCTTCCTCTGCCTCTCCCTTCCCTGTTTTCATTCATCCTCCAACATTGAATCTTTAGTTTAAAATTTGCTACCCCTTGAAGTCACTGTCTTCTATGAAAGCCCAAATTATTTTGACAAGGAAAAGTCACTTTAACTTCTGTACTTAGAGCTAATCCTTGGGTAAAAATAACAGCAACCTATCACCTTGCCAAGTCATTTCAGATAGACATAAGTGCTTAATCAAAGGCGACAGAACATTGATGTATTTAAGGAAAATTGCCAAGAGTATTTTTTGACCTTATTTAAAGTTTGAAGATGAAGATAGGCAAATTATTCAGTGCAAAATAAAAGTAACCAAGGAAAATGTTTCAAAGGGAAATTTAGGCTGCCATGTAAATATATATTTTTTATAGATTTTTTACCTTTAGTACTGAAAATTAAGGAGTTTTTATGCTTTTGTAATACAGCACTGCAAATGGGAGAAATATGACTTAAAATAGTGTCTTTGATGAAAATAGCTGAATTTATTGTCTTTTTAAAAATCTGAGGTGACAGAGTTAAATTTATCTAACGTGGGACTCCATTCAGCAACTCAGATGGTGCTCCTGGTCTCTTCCTCACCCCATCTCTCTCAGACATCAGCTCTGGTTCTTATTGACTCTGGTTTGTGTTGGCTCTTCTCTCTTGCCCAGATGGCTGTCTTTGAGAGGGGACAAAAGGGTGATGGTGATGGCTAGCGTTGCCTCAGCTAGTGTCCACAGAGGCATGAGGGAACTCTTTGCTGCCAGCAACCACATCTGAAACCCCAGAAGATTCTAATTGGTCTGGCTTGGGTCATGACTCCAATGCTTATTTGGCAGTTGTAGTCAGGAGTATAAGGAACTGTGGCAACCTACCAGAATTATCTAGTGTCAAGTAGTTCTCCCAAAGGAATCAGGACAGGATGTCTGCTGTTTCCAATGAAGGGGATGCAGAATACTGGGCAGACTAAAACAGCTGTGTCTCCTATTTTCACCATAAACATCTTTGCCATAAGCAGTTTTCCCCACAACCAATTGGCTATAAGGCCATTTTACCATAAAATATGAAATAGCCTATAATTCACAACAGTATTCAAGTGTTAGTTATTGATTCTTTAGCTAATTTAGATACAGCAGCAGCTTTTTCTCTAAGGCCATCTTTACTAAACTTAGTACATTCCAGCAATGTTAGAATATGGAGGCAAAAGAAGAATCAGGCTCCTCCTATTCCTCAAAGAATGGTGACTTGATTCCTGTTAAGCACAAGTTTTTTTGAAAATGGTAAACAGTTTTTGGTTTTTAGTGGCGTAGAAAGGTGTTTGGCCCCAAATCTGGCTTAGTGGAGTTGGTGAAATATAAGGACTAGGCATGTGATGGAAGATTTAAATGTAATCTGTGCTGTGTGCTGTGCTCAGTCGCTTCAGTCATGTCCAAGTCTTTGTGGCCCCTTGGAACTTACCTTGTCAGGCTCCTCTGTCCTTTGTATTTCCCAGGCAAGAATACTGGAGTGGGTTGCCATGCCTTCCTCCGGGGATCTTGCCAGCTTAGAGATTGAACCCTGTTTCCTACATCTCCGTATTGCAGGTGGGTTCTTTACCTGCTGAACACACGGGGAAGCCCAAATTATAGTCTAGATATGTACTACTAATTATGTGTGTTTATATGTATTGTTAAGAAATAGCAGTATCCCTTCCAAAGAAATCTGGTATTTTTTTTCTTCATAAGGAACTTATATCAGACATTAAATCCTGTATCCCTAATGACCAACTTTTAGAAAGGAAGTACCGTTACTTCTCTAAGATACACCTGAATGCAACTATAATCATAAATCTACACACATTTTAAATGTATTCAAATAATTTTTGTATTTTCACTTTTCACAATAAAATCGTTAAAGACTTTTGTTATTATCCATGTTTAATTATCTCTTTTTCATTTTTCTTATTCTTTTTATCTTTCAGGGCAAAATTGTCTTATGGCCAGTTGTGTGGCAAAACTACTTGTGGCAAAAATTCTTATGGAAAAAAATACCTTGACTAAAACAACAGTGACCATTACGTTGTTATGAAATGCTTTGAAAATTGGCTCCATTTTGCACTGTAAATTATTAGCTGATTTCATTGTGTCAGTGGCTTAAGTAAACAACTAAAGGAAACTGAACATAAAGAATAATTTAACTCGTTAGACATTATTAAAGAAAAATGTTTCGGAAAAGGCTTCAAACTTTAAAAGGCTTTACAACTTTCCTTATAATCTGAAGAAGAGTTCCAATTATTGTAGTCATTTAAGGCTGTCATTGGCATTTTCCTTTTGTAAATTTCATTAGAAAGTGCCTTGATGCTTTAGTTTTAGCTGGACACTCTTTTGCTGCCTGTTTCATAGCCTGTAGATGGGTAATCTTCTTACTCTGTGGTTCACAGGAGCAATGATATAACAGACGTCTTCTTATGGACATTGACAATGACAATAACAAGTCGCTCGGTCATGTCCAGCTCTTTGTGACCCTATGGACTGTAGCCTACCAGGCTCCTCTGTCCATGGGATTTTCCAGGCAAGAGTACNCACAGGAGCAATGATATAACAGACGTCTTCTTATGGACATTGACAATGACAATAACAAGTCGCTCGGTCATGTCCAGCTCTTTGTGACCCTATGGACTGTAGCCTACCAGGCTCCTCTGTCCATGGGATTTTCCAGGCAAGAGTACTCTTATAACATTTGTTTTAAAATGTGACTTATCTTTCTTCTCTCAAGTTGCTATATATTTTTTATTTCTGAGAAAAAATTCTTGCTTTTTCTGACCCGATAGTTTCAGTTTTGTCTATTAGTGAATAGACACTAGAAAAACTCAAGGAGATGTGCTTGTATTGTGATTATAGTTTGTTGTCGTTGTTTTTTAACTTTAGGTCCCAACTATCCTGGTAGTTTTAGAACAGGCATCTATGTGCCAAGAAATACAAAGCTGAATTGTGCATTATTTATTTTTTACTTCTATCATGAAAGAGAGACAATCTATTTGCTTCTTTCAACGATTTCCTTGCTACAAGTCACCCAAAGAATCATTTTCCTAAATTTATTTTTGTAGTTGAGGATTCTGTCGATTTCAAAAGTCCCCTTGAACATATCAAATTTGTTGGTGAACCTTTCACTTTTGCCAACTAAGCCTCAGAAAAGTCTGACTCCTTTTCTGTAATAAAAACTTGGCTGTTCTGGGGGAAAAATCTCACCATTAATGTAAAGATAATTTGGCTACCTGGATGTGCACAGTATATCTTGTGCTTTCTTATTATGACTTCACATTTATTTCATGAAAAAAAATGATCATAGCATGTCATTAAAACTAAAATGCTCACATTCTTAGATTCATGGCTCTATTTATAGCTAGATCATCTTTATTGGATTATCCTGACTTTTCTTAAACTTGTTACTTGACAAATGGGTCCTGTGCTTGTCCAATTTGCTAGGCTACTGCACATTGCCTTGACAACTCAAGGAAAGACTCTTCCATCACTATGGAAACAAGTCAATATAAACATCTTCACATTTTATTTATAGACTAGGTAATGTAAAGGGCATCATGAACGTTTGCTGTGATCTGAAATGAAATATGGTAGATGTTTCTTGTTTTTAATTAATAGGATTAATGATTGACACTGATGTACAGCATCTTCTCACAACTAGGGGGATGAAACTGCAATTGTCACTTTATTTTACGTGTTACTTAGTAGGTTTTTTTTTTCATTGTTCAAGGTTAACATCTAAACTTGTGATAGAAACCCTAACAGATGGCACTAACACATAAAGGGCACTCATGGACACTTCTACCAGTGAGATGGACACTTCTACCAGTGAGAGAAGTACTCAGAAATACCTGTACACTGTCACAGCAATTTCATACTTAATATTGTCTACATTGGAATGAGGAATGAGTAATTCACCCCTTTACATCTTACTGTGTAGTAGAAGGAACACAGGATTTGAGTTGGACACTAAGCAGTTACGATTTGGGAAAGTCACCTCATTTTGTTTTCGCTTTCCCATCTATAAAATGGGTATAGTATCATTTCTCTGCTGGATTATTGTAAGGATTAAAAGTGTTCTGAAAAGATGGGTGATCCACTGACCAAAATATGGGAGGTTTATTGTTATTATATGTGACTTTTAAAATGCTTAAATGATTTACCAATCTTCTCTAACTATGCATTTCTCATTGGCCATATGGATAGATTTTTGTAGCCATCTTACTAAAATTACTGATTTGGTGGAGATGGAAGGTAAAATGTTCTAGTTGTCATTTTTAAAATTTCAAATGTAAATTCAAATGGTATCCTCTAAGTAAAATGAGAAATAATATCATTTGAACAATTATTGTTACTTATTTATGCACTTGTTTTGTATGGCAAAGCCAATAGAGTATTGTAAAGTAAAAATAAAAAATTAAAAAATAAATTAAGATGACTTCAAAAAAAATTACAGAATCTATCATATAATCTTGCCACTTCAANCACTTGTTTTGTATGGCAAAGCCAATAGAGTATTGTAAAGTAAAAATAAAAAATTAAAAAATAAATTAAGATGACTTCAAAAAAAATTACAGAATCTATCATATAATCTTGCCACTTCAAATAAGGAGTGCCTTAGTGTATAACTTCATTGGTTTCTGGAAAATAATATTCATCATGATTATTATCATTTAAGAATTTTGTTCCCTGTGAGTCTGGCAAAATCTAGAGTACCTAAATATCTTTCCAGTGTGTATATGTGTATTTGTTTTTAAATATGACTTAAGTATTTCTTGCTGCTAAATTAATTTTGAATAAAAGTTCTCTTTCTCCTTTAACTTATGTAAGAGACCAAAAGCCTCAACTCTTTGATATCAGAAGAAGAATTTACTAAGGTATACCATTTATTGTGGGAAGTTAGATGATAACCATTCCACAGAGCAATTACTGGTTTAATTTTCATCCTGCATGAAGCTTCTCTTGGCTTTAATTCAATTTCAAAGTTTTGGTATTATATCCTGAGACTGTAAGTTTATGTCATTTTGAATAAACATATTTTCCTTATTCATCAAGTATTTTTCTGGAATAACTGTTTCTAGTTAAAGTACTCTGTTACGTGTGAAAATACCTGAGTTTATACAAATGTACTGAAGTCTTCATCTTTTACTTTTAAAAAAGATCCTCATCCAGCAGCTAGATTACATAAAAACAAAAAAGCCTACTAGCCACATAGACATGTNCATCAAGTATTTTTCTGGAATAACTGTTTCTAGTTAAAGTACTCTGTTACGTGTGAAAATACCTGAGTTTATACAAATGTACTGAAGTCTTCATCTTTTACTTTTAAAAAAGATCCTCATCCAGCAGCTAGATTACATAAAAACAAAAAAGCCTACTAGCCACATAGACATGTGTTTTTGTTTAAAATAAGAATTTCCTTTTATGTTTCTGTGTTTTATGTAAAAAAAACAAGAATTAAATGTTGGCAGATTGGAGACTATCTCCACTACCATAAAGAATATAAATGCTATCTCAGGAGAAAAGAGATAATAATAATTAATTGTGTGGAGGGGACCGTGATGTCAGTTTGGTCAGCTCTTAAGGTTCTTGTGGGTTCTGCTTCTATGAATGTGCATGAAATTGTTCATTATTAAACAATTTCTCCCTAACTCCCACTAGCATATGAAAAGAATTAAGCCAAAAAATGCAAAGGGGCTTCATCTTCATGCAAGTTGCTAAAAGGTCAATATCCTAGAATTAAGCTTAGTTTTTAACAAAGGAATTTAGTTAAAATAAATGAATGGGAGAGAAAGTGACATGTTATTAATCAAAAATAAAACCATAAAATATCCCAGTAATGTTTACCTTTCTACACTGACCTTTTGTATTAAAGAAATGCATACGAAACAGTGATACAAGTGGTTGATAGGTAATGCAGTAGACTGAGGAGGAACTTTAAAAATACTAAGATACACACAAAGACACACAAATCAGCACCTGTATCACTGTTTCATTAATACAGGCTACAATGTCAGAGTTGTGTTCACATTCAACAAATTCCTGTGGAAGGATCTGACATGGAAAATGAATGGGTATCTCCCATTTAAGCTGATATTCAGAATACTTGAAAAAGTGAAGACTGACCATGTTCAAAGCAGAACATTGAGAATTTCATGTCATTCTAATATTACATTAATAGATCACCCTCTTGTTTTGGAAAACTCTGCTGGCTTTCATGTGGGGTGGTAGGCTGTGCTGTGTGTGTGCATTAGTTGCTCAGTTGTGTCTGACTCTTTGCGACCCCGTGTACTATAGTCTGCCAGGCTCCTCTATGCATGGAATTCTCCAGGCGAGAGTACTGAAGTGGGTTGCCATTCTCATCTCCAGGGGATCTTCAGGACCCAGGATATCAAACCCAGGTCTCCGGCATTGCAGACAGATTCTTTACCATCAGCCACTACGGAAGCCCATAGATTGTGCTGCTTGTTCACAATTTCCCTTCCTTCTCTGCCCTTAGTAGAGTTTCCCACGTGTGGTATACTTCCACATCACACTGACTTTTGGCTTGGTTTTAGGACTTGCTCTGACAAATGGAAAGTGCTGAGTTGGTAGCGCTTTGCTTCTGCTCCCCTTTCTTGCACTTCTGCCATGACATCATCACTTCACAGATAGAAGTTACTCTTTCTCTTAGGTCATGGAATGAAATGACACATGGAGCACTCCTGCACCCAAACCACAGCTTGGCAGACCCACTGCAGCCAAACCCAGACATCTGAATAAGAAGTAAATGTGTTTTGTTTTAAGCCTGAAAGTTTGGGTTTGTTTGTTATACATAAGCATAACAGGAAAAGCTGACTAATACAAGTGACCATGAATCAATTCAGAGTAAAGTTCAATGAAGTGACAGTGAAAGTTAGTCAGTCCTGTCCAACTCTTTGTGACCCTATGGGCTACACAGTCCATGGAATTCTCCAGGCCAGAATAGTGTGAAGTGGGTAGCCTTTCCCTTCTCCCGAGGATCATCCCAACCCAGGGATTGAACCCAGGTCTCCAGCATTGCAGGAGGATTCTTTACCAGCTGAGCCAAAAGGGAAGCCCAAGAAAACAGGAGTGGGTAGCCTATCCCTTCTCCAGTGGATCCTCCCAACCCAGGAATCGAATCTGGATCTCCTGCATTGCAGGTGGATTCTTTACCAACTGAGCTATCAAGGAAGCCCAAAATTTCAATACAGACCTATATTTTAGAACATACAGTTTACCTTGAAGTGGAGCTGAGATCCTCCTTTCAAGGTCTTAGCACCAAGAAGACCTCACCTCTCTCCTGTAGGAGGCCTGACAGGAGCTCCCACGACCTGGAAAAGTACAGGGACCGGGCACTTACTCTCGCAAGGGCCAGAGCATGGAGTTTGGAAGCCTAGGTAGAAGAATTAGGAATTTGAGCAGATTATCAGGGCTCGAGTTTTAACAGAACAGAGAAGATAAGGAAGCAGTGACTACAAATGAAGTGGAAGATCAAGGGAAAAGCAGCAGCAAGACAAATGACTTGCTGAGGTCCTGAGTGGTTGAGCTGTTTCTTCCTTTCAGTTCACTTGTAGTGAGGCTTGATTATAGTAACAAGTCAAGTGGTCCCAGATATTGAAATAGGATGAATCAGGGGAACAAGTCATGGTCTGGCAACAGAGACCTGGATCACTTCAACGTGAATTATCCTCATAAGAAACTGACAGAGTCTGAAAGAGTTTTCTCCGGATGGGGTTTGAGGGAGTGATTAAAAACATGCATAGTACTTATAAAAAAAAACCGAAAAGCTGATTTAAAGTGAAATAAGTTTGCAGTGCTGGATCATCGAAAAAGCAAGAGAGTTCCAGAAAAACATCTATTTCTGCTTTACTGACTATGCCAAAGCTGTGAGAAATCACAAGAAATTGTGAAAAATTCTGAAAGAGATGGGAATACCAGACTATCTGACCTGCCTCTTGAGAAACCTATATCCAGGTCAGGAAGCAACAGTAGAACTGGACATGGAACAAAAGACTGGTTCCAAATAGGAAAGGGAGTGCGTCAAGCCTGTATATTGTCACCCTGCTTATTTAACTTATATGCAGAGTACATCATGAGAAACGCTGGACTGGAAGAAGCACAAGCTG
>SJYV01024714.1:243115-254120 GCA_006410875.1 Neotragus pygmaeus | reverse complement strand
AAGACTCTTGAGAGTCCCTTAGACTGCAAGGAGATTCAATCAGCCCATTCTAAAGGAGATCAATCCTGGGTGTTCATTGGAAGGACTGATACTAAAGCTGAAACTCCAGTACTTTGGCCACCTCATGTGAAGAGTTGACTCTTTGGAAAAGACTCTGATGCTGGGAGGGATTGTGGGCAGGAGGAGAAGGAGATGAGATGGCTGGATGGCAACACTGACTCTATGGACGTGTGTCTGAGTGAACTCCGGGAGTTGGTGATGGACAGGGAGGCCTGGTGAGCTGTGATTCATGGGGTTGCAGAGAGTCAGACACGATTGAGTGACTGAACTGAACTCAACTGAATTGTGCTGCCAGCTTTCCGAGAGAGACAATAGAATAGTAGGTGGTCACTTGTGTTATGTAGTCATTGTATTGGTACAAGTTTACCAAACAATTGTTTTGAAAGAATTATTGTGAAAACTCATTTTCCTTTCATAAATGCTATATTTGGGTCTCATGATATTCTAAGACAAGCCTGCGCTGTCTCTCGCGGCAGCCTGCTTCAGTCTGTTTTCCCATCTCTCTAGAGGGGATGTGTCACTCTCATGCTCCAGAATGGTCAGTTGTCTCCCCTTCCCTGTAGCATAAACTGGAACTTTCTATAATCCGACCCAAACCTTATTACTTTTCTAACGCCCATTTCATATTACTCCTCTTTTTGAAGCCACTCTTAACAGAACTTGTCTTATTTAGTATAATGAACTTTGTGACCAGCAGTGCTAACCTTAAATCATTCTCTCCTCCTAGCTGTGTGGCCTGGGCCAATCTTTGTTCTATCTAAGCATTAGTTTCTCTGTGAATATATGTATTGTTTGAAAATTTAAATGAGATGTTTAATAAGAAAGGAATATTCCCAAACAAGACCAGTGTATTTTAGTTCTGTTTATTCTTGATAAATACTGTGTATGCTTTAGGCTCCCACTGCCTGAGTCTTCTACTTTTTTCTGTTCTCTATATAAGTCTTATGGTTCTACAAAACTTATGTCAAATTCTACCTCTGCTGAGAATTTCTTTCAAACTTTCAGCTTGTGGTGATCTATTCCTTCTCTTGCAGTATATCCGTCATTTAGTGTGGTTGCCCTGTATTACTGTTTATCTTTTAAATGTATATTTTGTCTTTCAGACCAGATGCAAAACTTTTGAGGACACAGACAACAGATTATAAAATGTTATATGCTCATTACCTTGGGCAGAACCTTGTTTATTGAAAGGGGTTATAAGGGACTTCAACCCACTCCAGTGTTCTTGCTTGGAGAATCCCATGAACAGAGGAGCCTGGTGGGCTACAGTCCATGAGTCACAAAGAGTCGGACATGACTGAGTGACTGCCACACATAAGGGAGTTCAAAAGTCATAGAGCCTAACTTCTTGTGTGATGATATGATGATAATGGCAATGATGATGAAAATGAACATTATGATTGAACTAAAAAACAAATAAAAATGTATTTACTTATGAATCTTAAGTTGGTCTTATTAAAAAATTTTTTTTTTCATTTTCTACAAATGTATTAATGCATGTAAGTATATATTAAATAATAAGGTAATGAATAAACACAAAAGATCATGCTCATAACATAAAGATTCACATATACTTTTTTCACATATGCTTTTACATTCACATTTTCATTTTATATTTCATTTTTTGATGAGCAATATTGATCAGCAAGTTCTCTGATGCTTATGATGTATTATGAGAAGATAGTTTCTATAGCATTTTCAACATATAGCATTAGAAATGAAATAGCAAGAGAATTTGAAACTGAATCTAAACCATGATCAGGAAATATTTTCTCTATAAGGTCAGATAACACCTTGATCTTTACAGTCTCTCTGGAAACTTATCAGTTCTACATCATTACACATAAGTAGTCATAGACTAGGTAAATGAACAAGCATGGATATGTTCTAGTAAAACCTTATTTTCAAAACTAGGCATGGCTTGTGATCCATAGTGTGTCAAGCTCTAATAGATGACATCTAAATCAGCATGTTAGTTTTCTATTTGTGGTGAGTCAGTGACTTTCATTTTCCAGGGAGCATGTTTTAGTCTGTAAATAAACTCTCAAAATCCATAGCATTTATTTAATTTTCCCTAAGACTTCTAATGAAAATTTTGGTTCTTTTTATGATTGAAGTCTCTTATGAAAAGAATCTGAGATACTTTGCCAGCTTTCCATTTATATTTTGCTTAAAGTTGATAAAACTTTTAAAGTCTTGTGCACTTTATAAAGGTATTTTTATGTATATAAAGTAGCATATTTTCAGTTCAACCCACAAGCATCTGTTTGAGCCATTATGTGATGAATTTTATGCCAATATCTCAATAAAGTGTTTATTTCTTTCCTATTTCTTAAGATTATATTTCCTTAGAAATATTGTCAAAATATAGTCAAGCTGTGAAGTTCCAATTTTCTGTTTATGTAATGTAACTTAAGGCCATTTCCTAGGGAAGTGGTCTTTTTTCAAAAACATCTTTTTTCCCTAATGTTTTCACAGTATTATATTTCATCTCTGAAAAAGAAGATATTTTATAATCAATGTGAAAAAAAATAATCCTTATTTTAAACACAGTTTTATGAAAATAATGGGATGGCTTACTAAAAAAGGAGTGATTCAATGAAATACAGTAGTAGTGCATGAATTTTTATACTTGGGAGCACAATGGAGCTACTCAGGTGACAGACTGGGAAGCCAGTGTTAAAGAACAAGGCTTGCAGTGAGAGCCTGGCCCGTGGTCCAGCCAAGAAGGCTAGGCAGGCAGATTAACACACTTAATAGGACCATAAGCCTAGCAACTCTTTGTTTTCCTCTCTTAAAATCCCCACTCCCTTTTTTCTTGTACACTAGTTATTTCTACTCCTGTCCTTGCCATCCTCTCCATCTGAGAGCGTGAGTCACCCTTTTGTACTTTCTCTTTCTTAACTCACCATGTTGTGTCAGCCATGAGGCTCCATAATGACATTTATGAACTGTTTGTCATTAAGGTCCTCACCTTCTTTCCTGATTAGACAGTCATCACTTTAGGTTTGTTGTTATTGTGCTCATGCTCGGTCATGTCCCGACTCTTTATGACTCCATGGACTGTAGCCCACCAGTCTCCTCGGCCCATGGAATTTTCTAGGCAAGATTACTAGAGTTGTTGCCATTTCCTGCTCCAGGGGATTTTCCCAACCCAGGGATCGAACCTGAGTGTCATGCATCTCCTGCATTGGCAGGCCGTTTCTTTACCACTGAGTCATCTGGGAAGGTTAGCTCTTTGTGATTGTTTAGCGGACTGGTAATTGACAACTTCACGTCTCCATATTTTTTTCTTAAAATCCACACACTTAAAAAATACCAGAAATATCTTTTTAAAGAAAGAATCTGTTCATTCCCCTCTTCCCAAATCTTTGGGGAGCACCTTCACTATCTACAGGGTAAATCTAAATTTTCTGAACATTTTGGCTAAGACCTTTTGCAACAGGACCCTAATATAATGAGAAGGGTTCCAAATTGGGAAAGGAGTATGTCCCTGTATATATTGTCACCCTGCTTATTTAACTTATATGCAGGGGTGGGAGGTGGGAGGGGGATTCAGGATTGTGAGCTCGTGTACACCTGTGGCGAATTCATGTCGATGTATGACAAAGCCAATAGAGAATTGTAAAGTAAAATAAAGTAAAAAAAAAAAAAAAAGAAAAATGTTGGGCTGGTTGAAGTACAAGCTAGAATCAAGATTGCCGGGAGAAATATCAATAACCTCAGATATGCAGATGACACCTCCCTTATGGCAGAAAGTGAAGAAGAGCTAAAGAGTCTCTGATGAAAGTGAAAGAGGAGAGTGAAAAAGCTGTCTTAAAACTCAACATTCAGGAAACAAAGATCATGGCATCCAGTTCCATCACTTCATGGCAAATAGATGGGAAAACAGTAGAAATAGTGAGAGACTTTATTTTGGGGGTGCTCCAAACTCACTAGATGGTGACTGCAGCCATGAACTTAAAAGAGGCTAGTTCCTTGGAAGAAAAGTTATGACCAACCTAGACAGCATATTAAAAGGCAGAGACATTATTTTGCCAACAAAGGTCCATCTAGTCAAGGCTATGTTTTCTCCAATAATCATGTATTGATGTAAGCATTGGAGTATAAAGAAAGCTGAGAGCCAAAGAACTGATGCTTTTGAACTGTGGTGTTGGAGATGATTCTTGAGGGTCCCTTGGACTGCAAGGAGATCCACCAGTTCACACTAAAGGAAATCGGTCCTGAATATTCATTGGAAGGACTGATGCTGAAGCTGAAACTCCAGTGCTTTGGGCACCTGATGGAAGAACTGCCTCATTTGAAAAGACCCTGATGCTGGGAAAGACTGAAGGTGGGAGGAGAAAGGGACGACAGAGGATGAGATGGTTGGATGGCATCACCGACTCGATGGACATGAATATGAGCAAGCTCTGGGAGTTGGTGATGGACAGGGAAGCCTGGTGTCGCAAAGCCTGGTGTCCATGGAGTTGCAAAGAGTTGGACATGACTGAGTAACTGAACTGAACTGATAGTGAGCTTAGAATAGTGAGGGTCATGTGGCAATAGCTCAATAAATTGTAGTGATCATTATAAACAGTATTGGACTTAAACATTGTTTTCTGATTATTTGTTTATGCAATGAATCAATTAAGATCCAGGTAGGAGACAGGAACCGCATCAGTTATTTGAAGAAAACACCCAGTTTATAGCTAGTCATGCATTTATATACTGGATAAATAAAAGAATAAGAAGAAAACTGAGGAATCAAAGAGCAAGCCCTGCAGGAAGTCTCTGCTACTTAAGGCTAAGGGACAAAATGGAACAAGCTGAAATTATTAAAAGTTAGAGGCGTGGAGGAGAGCCTCTTTTGAACTGAAACTTGGACATTTGGGAAGAGGGTGCTGCTTGACTGGTATAAAGTTGGATTCTGGGAGTGTTGCTAAAACTGCACACTGGATTAAAATGCTGCTTTGGGAATGACCTGCTGTTGGTGGGGTCAAGAAGGATTGCTGTGTGACTTGCACCTGAACCTGAGAGCCCATAATTTTCAATGGGATAAGCAAGTTCCTTCTTCCTCTTCCAGCCTTGGTGACCTCTGTAGCTCCTCCCATTGGCAGAGCCTAAAATTTGTGGCAGCTGGCAAGGTCGAAAAGTGGTTTGCAGAGCTCCAGATCCACTATGACAAAGGCATAGTGAAGGATTTGTGAATCTAGGAGATAAATGCTCAACAGTTGGCACAGTCTGTCTCTTCAGCTGCATGTCATCTACACTCACCCTTCTCACAAACTGAAATTTCACACAACAACAAAAACAAGTCTCTGTTTCGACCTAATAATATACAAAAATCCTTTATACAATGCAAGATCTCAGCCTTTTCCAAAAGTAGAGGCATGTTCCTCACACCTCTGTGTTCATCATTGTTGTATGTTAATTACTACTCAAATACAGTCGTGGGTCTATCTGAATATTCTGTAAATCTTTACACTAAATTGCAAAGTTAACCTTCAACAAAATTTGTATAAAATAATAAGAATATGCTTTAAAGAATTTTCCACTTATGCTAATTTCTATTTTAAAAAATATTTTTCAAAAATGGACACTGATTTTTTAAATAATTATTTATTTTTGCTTGAAGGATAGTTGCTCTACAATATTGTGTTGACTTCTGCCAGACATCAACATGAATCACACCTATGTCCCCCTCTCTTGAACCTCCTTCCCCCTTAAACTTCCCTCCCCACCCTGCCCTGCTGGGTTGTTACAGAGCCACTGTTTGAGTTCCCTGAGACACATAGCAGATTTCCATTGATTTTCTATTTTACATATGGTAACGTATGGTTCCATGTAACTCTCTCCATATACACCATCCTCTCTATTGCCCCTACCATGTCCATAAGTCTGTTCTCTATGTCTGTATCTCTATCACTGCCCTGAAAATAGGTTCATCAGTACCATCTTTCTAGATCCCATCAGTTCAGTTCAGTCACTCAGTCGTGTCTGACTCTTTGCAACCCCATGAATCGCAGCACACCAGGCCTCCCTATCCATCACCAACTCCCGGAGTCTACCCAAACTCATGTGCATCAAGTTGATGATGCCACCCAGCCATTTCATCCTCTGAGGTCCCCTTCTCCTCCTGCCCCCAATCCTTCCCAGCATTAGGGTCTTTTCCAATGAGCCAACTCTTCGCATGAGGTGGCCAAACTACTGGAGTTTCAGCTTCAACATCAGTCCTTCCAAANTCATTGATATTTCTCCTGGCGATCTTGATTCCAGCTTGTGCTTAATCTAGTCCAGCGTTTCTCATGATGTATTCTGCATATAGGTTAAATAAGCAGGGTGACAGTATACAGCCTTGACGTACTCCTTTTCCTATTTGGAACCAGCCTGTTGTTCCATGTCCAGTTCTAATTGCTGCTTCCTGACCTGGATATAGGTTTCTCAAGAGACAGGTCAGATGATTTATATATGTGTTAATACATGACATTTGTGTTTCTCTTTCTGACTTACTTCTCTTGCTGCATAATAGGCTCTAGTTTCATTCACCTCATTAGAACTGACTCAGGCATCTTTGTTTTTACATCTGAATAATATTCCATTGTATGTATGTACAGCTTCTTTATCCATTCATCTGTTAGTGGACATCCAGGTCGCTTCAATATCCTAGCTACTGAAAATAGTACTGCAATGAGCATTGGGGTGGTTGTTGTTCACTCAGTCAGTCATGTCCAACTCTTTGCCTCTCCATGGACTACAGCATGCTAGGCTTACCTGTCCTTCACTATTTCCTGGAGTTTGCTCAAATTCNCAGGTCGCTTCAATATCCTAGCTACTGAAAATAGTACTGCAATGAGCATTGGGGTGGTTGTTGTTCACTCAGTCAGTCATGTCCAACTCTTTGCCTCTCCATGGACTACAGCATGCTAGGCTTACCTGTCCTTCACTATTTCCTGGAGTTTGCTCAAATTCATGTCCATTGAGTTGGTGATGCCATCCAACCATCTCATTCTCTGTCACATCTTTCTCCTCTTGCCTTCAATCTTTTCCACCATCAGAGTCTTTTCCAGTGAATTGGCTCTTCATATAAGGTGGACAAAGTATTGGAACTTTAACTTCAGTCTCAGTCCTTCCAATGAATATTCAGGGTTGATTTCCTTTAAGATTCACTGGTTTGTTCTCCTTACTGTCCAAGGGACTCTCAAGAGTCTTCTCCATCACCGCAGTTCAAAGGCATCAATTATTTTGTGCTCAGCCTTTTTCATTGTCCAGCTCTCACATCCAAACACGACTACTAGAAAAACCATAGCTTTGACTGTACAAACTTTTGTCGGCAAAGTAATATGTCTGGTTTTTAATACATTGGGTACATGTGTCTTTTTCAATGTTGATTTCCTCAGGATATATGCCTAATAGTGAGATTGCTGGGTCTTATGGTGGTTTTATTCCTAGTTTTTGAGGAATCCCCATCTTGTCTATATATAGTAGACTGTCTATATATAGTATGCTGCTGCTGATAAGTTGCTTTAGTCGTGTCTGACTCTGGGCGACCCCAGAGACAGCAGCCCACCAGGCTCCCCCGTCCCTGGGATTCTCCAGGCAAGAACACTGGAGTGGGTTGCCATTTCCTTCTCCAATGCATGAAAGTGAAAAGTGAAAGTGAAGTCGCTCAGTTGTGTCTGACTTCTAGCGACACCTTGGACTGCAGCCTACCAGGCTCCTCCATCCATGGGAGTTTCCAGGCAAGAGTACTGGAGGGGGGTGCCATTGCCTTCTCCAATATATAGTATACTATATGGTATACTATATATAGTAGTACTGTCTATATATAGTATACTATATATATAGTAGCTGTATCAATTTACATTCCCACCAGTAGTGCAAGAGGGTTCCCTTTTCTCTACACACTCTCCAGAAGTTATTGTTTGTAGATTGTTTTGATAATGGCCCTCCTGAAGGCCATTCTGACCTTAAAGCAGAAAGTAAAGAGGAACTAAAGAGCCTCTTGATGAAAATGAAAAAGGAGAGTTTAAAAGCTGGTATAAAACTCAACGTTAAAAAAAAACTAAGATCATGGCATCTGGTCCCATCACTTCATAGCAAATAGATGGGGAAATAGTGGAAACAGTGAGAGACTTTATTTTTTGGGCTCCAAAATCACTGCAGACTGTGACTGAAGCCTTGAAATTAAAAGATGTCTGCTCCTTGGAAGAAAATCTGTGACCCAACCTAGACAGCATATTAAAAAGAAGAGACATTACTTTGCCGACAAAGGTCCATCTAATCAAAGCTATGGTTTTTCCAGTAGTCATGTGTGGATGTGAGAGTTGGACTATAAAGAAAGCTGAGCACCGGAGAATTGATGCTTTTGAATTTTGGTGTTGGAGAAGTCTCTTAAGAGTCCCTTGGACTGCAAGGAGATCCAACCAGTCCATCCTAAAGGAAATCAGTCCTGAATATTCATTGGAAAGACTGTTGCTGAAGCTTAAGCTGTAACACTTTGGCCACCTGATGTGAAGAACTTATTCCTTGGAAAAGACCCAGATATTGGGAGAGAATTAAGGCAGGAGGAGAAGGGGATGACACAGGATGAGATGGCTGGATGGCACCACCGACTCAGTGGACATGAGTTTGAGCAAGCTCCGGGAGTTGGTGATGGACAGGGAGGCCTGGCGTGCTGCAGTCCATGGGGTCACAAAGAGTCAGACATGCCTGAATGACTGAACTGAACTGATTGTGACCAGTGTGACGTGATATGTCATTGAGGTTTTCATCTGCATTTTTCTAATAATGAGCGAAGTTGAGTATCTTTTCATGGGTTTGTTAGCCATATGTATGTCTTTGGAGAAATGTCTGCTTAGGTCTTTTGTCCACTTTTTGATTGGGTTGTTTGTTTTTCTGGTTGAGTTGTATGAGCTGCTTGTACATTTTGGAAATTAATACTTTGTCAGTTGTTTCATTTGCTATTTTTTTCCTCCCATTCTGAGGGTTGTCTTTTCACCTTGTTTACAGTTTCCTTCGCTGTGCAAAAGCTTTTAAGTTTACTTAGGTTTCCACTTGAGCTTCCCTGGTGGCTCAAATGGCAGAAAATTTGCCTACAGTACAAGAGACCTGGGTATGATACCTGGGTCAGGAGGAACTCCCTACTCCCTTTTTTTTTGTCCCAGTTTTCTTTCCTGGAGAATTCCATGAACAAAGGAGGGGCTATATAATCCCATTGTGTCCCAAAGAGTTGGACATGGCTAAGTGATTCCCTTCATATACTCTTGGGCCTTCCCAGGTGGCACTTGTGATAAAGATCCCACCTGCCAATGCAGGAGAATTGTGCATTGTAAGAGATCTGTGTTCAGTCCATGCATTAAGATCCCCTGGAGGAGGAAATGGCAAACTGCTCCAGTATTCTTGCCTAGAGAATCCCATGGACAGAGGAGCCTGGTGGGCTACAGTCCACAGGATCTCAAAGAGTTGTTCATGTCTGAAATGACTTAGCACAGGTCCCACTTGTTTATTTTTGTTTTTATTTCCATTGCTCTAGGAGGTGGGTCATAGAGGATTTTTCTGTGATTTATGTCATAGAATGTTCTGCCTATGTTTTCCTCTAAGAATTTTATAGTTTATGGTCTAAAATTTAGTTTTTTTAATCCATTTTGAGTTTATCTTTGTGTGCGGTGTTAGGAGGTGTTCTAATTTCATTCTTTTACATGTAGCTGTCCATTATCCCAGTAGCACTTACTGAAGAGACTATCTTTGCCCCATTGTATATTCTTGCCTCTTTTGTCAAAGATAGGGCATCCATAGGTGCATGGGTTTATTTCTGGGCTTTCTATCTTTGGTTTACATTTCTGTTTTTGTGCCAGTACCATACTGTCTTGATGACTATAGCTTTACAATATAGTCTGGAGTCAGGAGGGCTGATTCCTCCAGCTCCATTCTTCTTTCTCAAGATTGCTTTAGCCATTTGGGGTTTTTTGTGTTTCCATATGAATTGTGAGGTTTTTTTTTTTTTGTTCTAGTTCTGTGAAAAATGCCAATGATAGTTTGAGAGGGATGGCACTGAACATGTAGATTGCATTTGATAGTATAGTCATTTTCACAATATTGATTCTTCCAACCCAGGTACATAGAGAATCTCTCCATCTGTTTATTTCATCCTTGATTTCTTTATCAGTGATTTATAGTTTCCTGTATACAGCTCTTTCGTCTCCTTAGTTAGGTTTATTTCTAGCTATTATTTGTGTTGCAGTGGTAAATGGGATTTTCCTTAATTTCTCTTTCTGATTTTTGTTAGTGTATAGGAATGTAAGTGATTTCTGTGTATTGATTTTGTATCCCACAACTTTGCTAAATTCACTGATTAGCTTTAGTAATTTTCTGATAGTATCTTTAGGGTTTTCTATGTATAGTATCATGTTGTCTGCAAAGAGTGAGAGTGAGGTTTATTCTTGTCTAATCTGGATTCCTTTTATTTCTTTTTCTCCTCTAATTGCCATGGCTAGGGCTTCCAAAACTATATTGAATAATAATGGTGAGAGTGGGTACCCTTGTCTTGTTCCTGATCTTATAGGGAATGCTTTCAGTTTCTCACCATTGAGAATAATGTTTTCGATGGGTTGATCTTATATGGCCTTTATCATGTTTTTGAATTTTTTTTTTCTTTACATAAATGGGTGCTGAATTTTGTTGAAGGCTTCTGCATCTATTGAGATTATCATATGATGTTTATCTTTCAATTTGTTAATATGGTGTATCACACTGATTTATTTGCATATATTGAAGAATCCTTGCATCCCTGGGATAAACCATCTTGATCATTGTGCATGATTTTTTTAAATGTGTTGTTGAATTCTGTTTGCTGAGAATTTTGTTGAGAATTTTTGCTTCTATGTTCATCAGTGATATTGGCCTATAATTTTTTGTGTGTGTGTGTTGTGTTTGTCTGGTTTTGCTATCAGGGTGATGGTGGCCT
>SJYV01024714.1:207567-232150 GCA_006410875.1 Neotragus pygmaeus | reverse complement strand
AGCCGCCAAAAATAAAGTCTGACACTGTTTCCACTGTTTCCCCATCTATTTCCCATGAAGTGATGGGACCAGATGCCATGATCTTTGTTTTCTGAATGTTGAGCTTTAAGCCAACTTTTTCGCTTTCCTCTTTCACCTTTTTCACTTTCACTTTCATCAAGAGGCTCTTTAGCTCCTCTTCACTTTCTTCCATAAGGGTGGCGTCATCTGCATATCTGAGGTTATTGATATTTCTCCCGGCAATCTTGATTCTAGCTTGTGTTTCTTCCAATCCAGCGTTTCTCATGATGTACTCTGCATAGAAGTTAAATAAGCAGGGTGACAGTATACAGCCTTGACGTACTCCTTTTCCTATTTGGAACCAGTCTTTTGTCCAGTTCTAACTGTTGCTTCCTGACCTGCATACAGATTTCTCAAGAGGCAGGTTAGGTGATCTGGTATTCCCATCTCTTTCAGAATTTTCCACAGTTTAGTTACCTGTATACTAAAAATAATTGCCATGTTAGCAATGTCTGTGTATTTGTCAAAGGGCTATAAAAACACTTTGTCAGTGTATTAGTTTTATGACTTGATTCGACATATAATTCATTAGATCTTGGAGTTATGTTGTCATTGGAAAGTGCTGCTTAATTATTTGTCCAGATTTACCCAATATTCAGGACAGTCTCTTACTAATGTAACCTTTAACCATTCGTGTCAGCCATTTCCTATGGCTTTTCAATCTTAACAAATTTAGTACTACTTTAAAAGAAATGTAGAAAGGAATAATATTTATACATGGAACATTGCATTATCTGCTTTTGTAAAATTACTAATCAGCATCCCTCCTTTTGAAATACTCTGTTTTCAACTTATTTTCTTATGTTTTATTTGTGTGTCCTAAGTCGCTTCAGTTGTGTCTGACTCTTTGTATACCTATGGACTGTAGCCCACTAGGCTCCTCTGTCCATGGGATTCTCGAGGCAAGAATCCTGGAGTAGGTTGCCATTTCCTCCTCCCATATGTTTTATATATGTCTCCTTAAATTGACAATTGCATTGTTCATTAGCCAATTCACAGCCAGAGAGAACATACTATTATTTTAGTTATCAAAACTACCAAGCTGAATGTAATATATGAGGACTCATACAGCTGAGTAAAAATACTAACTTTTATTTATTTCTTTTTATTTGTTTTAATTGGGGGATAATTACAATGTTGTAATGGTTTTTGTTATGTATCAATGTGAATCAGACACAGGCATACATGTGTCCTCCCCATCCTGACACCTCCTCCCACTTCCCTCCCCACCCTATCTCTCCAAGTTATTACAGAGAGACATAGGCTTCATACATCAAACTGGCACTGGTTATCTATTTTATATATGGTAATATATATGTTTCAACACTACTCTCTCAAATCATCCCACCCTCTCCTTCTCCTACTGAGTCCCAAAGTCTGTTCTTTATGTCTGTGTCTCCTTTGCTGCCCCGCACATAGAATTGTTGGCAATGCAAATCAAAACAGCAATGAGGTATATCATCTCATGTGGGTCAGAATGGTCATCATCTCATCAAAAAGTCTACAAACAATAAATTCTGGAGAGGGTATGGAAAAAAGGGAACCCCCTTAACAGTGTTGGTGGGAATGCATATTGATACAATTACTATGGAAAGCAGAATGGAGACTCCTTAAAACACTAGAAATAAAACTACTGTATGACCCAGAAATCCCACTGCTGGGCATATGCCCTGAGGAAAGCAGAACTGAAAAAGACACAATGTACTCCAATGTTCATTGCAGCACTATTTACAACAGCTAGGAGATGGAAGCAACGTAGATGTCTATCAGCTGATTAATGGATAAAGAAGTTGTGGTATATTTAGTTTTTTGTTTGTTTGTTTTGTTTTGAATAATTTTCATCATCATCAATTCATCATCATTTAATTTATGACTCTTGCCACATGTGGGCTTCACAGGTGGCTCAGTGGTAAAGAAACTGCCTGCTAATGCTAGAGACAAAGGAGACATGGATTCAGTCCCTGGGTGGGGAAGATCCCCTGGAGGAGGAAATGGCAACTCACGCCAGTATTCTTGCATGGCAAATTCCATGGACAGAAGGAGGCTGGAGGGCTACAGTCCATGGGGTCACAAAGAGTTGGACACAACATATTGACTACACACTTATGCCACACCCAGAAAAGATGTTTTTCTAAATAAAGTAAATGTAAATTTGTCTTGGCCATTAGAGTTAAAACTTAAATTAGGGAAATTCTATTTATATTATTATCTAATGGTTTTGAGTCATAAGTTTAAAAGTATATTTGATTTAAAATAAAGTGATTGCAAATGATATGTTTAATATATAAATGCTGACATTTAAAATATTTTATTCACTTCTGGATCATAGTTGGGAAATATCACTTGTTGAAAAAATTAAAAATACAACTACTGTCTGATCAATCCCAGGTCTCAGTATGTTTCAGAAGGAAATGAATCATAACTCAAAGAATATCTATAACATGATGTTCATTCCAGCATCATGTATAATTGCAAAGACGTAGAAACAACCTAAGTGCCCATCAGTGGATGATTGGATAAAGAAAATGTGATATATATCATATGTATATAGTATATATATTATTCATTAATATATATTATTCAGCCAGAATAAAAGGAAATTTGCCTCTTGAGACAATGTGGATAGAATTTGACATTTTGCTAAGTGACATAAGCCAGAGAAAGACAAATACTGTATGTTCTCATTTAATATATAGAATCAAATCAAATTCTAGAGAGTAGAATTTTGGTTGCCAGGGAATAGGGGATGGAGGAATGGAGAGATGCTGAAGAAAGGGTATAGATCTCTGGCCATAAGAGGAACTCAGTTCTAATGTACAGCTGGGTAACTAATGAATAACAATGTATCTTATATTTTAAAGTTGTTCAGAGAGTAGAACTTAAAGGTTCATCACCTTATTAGCTATCTATTTTATATGTAGTAGTGTGTATATGGCCTATATGGAAAAGTAATATAAAAAAGAGTAGATATATGTTTATGTATAATTTTTCACTTTGCTGTATGCCTGAAACTAACACAACATTGTAAATCAACTCTACTCCAATAAAAAATTTTTTTTAAGTTAATCACCTCAAAAATGGTAATTATGTGAGGGGATATAGGTCTTAACTAACCTTATTGTTGATTATACATCTTAAATTTATTATGTTGTATCAGTAATATCTCAATAAAGCTGGACAAATATCACTTATTAAAACATCTTATTTTTCATGATTAGTAAGCAACTCAGGAGATGTGAGAATTGTCACATGACCTTGAGCAGCTGACATAGGCTATGAAGTGAAAGTGGTGAAAGTGTTGGTCGCTCAGCTGTGTCCAGCTCTTTGTGACCCCATGGACTGTAGCTCACCAGCCTCCTCAGTCCTTGGAATTCTCCAGGCAAGAAGACTGAAGTGGGTCTCCATTCTCTTCTCTAAAGGATCTTTTCAAGCCAGGGATAGAACCCAGGTCTCATGTGGTTCTTGAATTGGCTGCCAGAGTCTTTACCATACTCTTCCCGAGTAGACAAGTCTGCCAGTCACTCAGTCGGATGCCACAGTAAGTTTGATTTGCTGTAAAAATTTTAGAACACTTTTCCATTTTTTGAATCTTTCCACAGCCCTCACTATTCCTAGTGAAGTCATTTCCTAAGGCCGCTGTCGCAACACAAGTGCTTCGAACTCAGTGTCTTGACACAACAGAAATGTTTTCTCCCACAGTTCTGGGATCCAGAAGTCTGAAATCAAGGTGCGGGGGCATGCTTTCTCTGAGTGCTCTAGGAGCAGCTCCATTCAGGCCTCTCCTGGCTTGTGGAGGGTGTTTGCCACCCCTGGCTTGTAAATATCTCACCCCAGTCCCCGCCTCTGTCTTCACATGGCCATCTTCCTTCTTTGTGTGTCTGTTTCTGCGTCTTCTCTTTTTATAAGGACAACAATCCTTGGATTTCGGGCCTACCCTAACCTAGTATGAAGAGAAGTGTTAGTTGTTCAGGCGTGTCTGACTCTTTGTGATCCCATGGACTGTAGCCCGCAGGCTCTTCCATCCATGGAATTCTCCCGGCAAGAATACTGGAGCGGGTAGCTATTCTCTTCTCCACGGGATCTTCCTGATCCAGGGACTGAAGCTGAGTCTCCTTCATTACAGGCATACTGTTTGCTGTCTGAGCCACCAGGAAAGCCCCCATCCAGTGTGATCTCATCTTAATCACAACTGCAAAGATTCTATTTCCAAATAAAGCCACAATCTGAGGTTTCAAGAGCGACATGAAGTTTGGGGGAAGGACACACTGTTCAGCACAGTAGACGCAGCACGTACAGCCTCCAATTGTGTATCTCCTCCTTTGCTTACCAAGATATTTGGCTCTTTTCATTAAGCACCGTAAGGTGTACTGTCTGTATATTTGTCCATACCCTTTTACTTTGACAGCCACGGCACACTTGGATATCCATTTAGGGTAAATGGAGGAAAAGAAGAGCACAGAGGAGCAGGAAGGACTACAGGGAAGAAAGGTGTGCTCTAGAGGAACTGAGAAAAAAAACACCCCTTTAAGTTAGCAAATTATTTTCCTGTCAGTATGTTTTATTTTTATTTTAGTCAATGTATACCCTGCTCTGAAGCTTGGTCCAGAGAGGGAGAAGAGGTAAAGGCCCATTACAGGTCCCTGGGAACCATCTGTGCTATGTACCGTACCACACCAAGCTTCAAAAGTACATTGTGACATTCCTCTCCATCAGTGAAGATATTAGTGAAAATTCATTCTACTCTTGAAAATGGTCATATTGATTCTCCCCTTTCATCTTTGTCTTTATACTGCTGTCATTTAATTTTAGTGTCCTCAACCCCTTCAACGTGAAGGCTCACACTTCCCACTAACATTTTCATATTAAAAACAAACAAAAGAAAAAACACTCACACTTGCCAACTGATGATTCTGTTCTGTCGGTTAGTAATTATCAGCTCTTTCTAAACACGTCACTTTTCAGCTGTTCTTGGTCTTCATTCCTCCCAGCCATTGTGTTATGTTCACGCAAGTTCACTCCAGCCATGTTTATAACCAAGGCAGGATTAGAAGGAGGCAAAAGCAAGGGCAGGGAAGGTAAGAGCCAGGGCATATAGGCACAAGAATCTTAAAAACATTCTACAAAAGTTGAGAATATTCCATTGTCAGTGAACTTGCTTACATCTCAGTTCAGTTGCTCAGTCATGTCAGACTCTGTGACCCATGGACTGCAGCACACCAGGCTTCTCTGTCCATAACCAACACCCAGAGCTTGCTCGACTCATGTCCATCAAGTCGGTGATGTCATTGAAACACCTCATCCTCTGTCATCCCCTTCTCCTCTTGCCTTCAGTATTTTCCAGCATCAGGGTCTTTTCTAATAAGTCATTTCTTTGCATCAGGTGGCCAAAGTATTGGAGCTTTAGCTTCAACATCAGTCCTTCCAATGTACACCCAGGACTGATCTCCTTTAGGATGGTCCTTGCTGTCCAAGGGACTCTCAAGAATCTTCTCCAATACCACAGTTCAAAAGCATCAGTTCTTCAGGCCTCAGCTTTCTTTATGGTCTACCTCTCACATCCATATATGACTACAGGGAAAACCATAGTTTTGACTATATGGATCTTTGTTGGCAAAGTACTGTCTCTGCTTTCTAATAAGCTGTCTAGGTTGGTCATAGCTTTTCTTTCAAGGAGCAAGTGTCTTTTAATTTCATGGCTGAGTCACCGTCTAAGTGATATTGAAGCCCAAGAAAATTAAGTTTATCACTGTTTTCATTGTTTCCCCATCAATTTGCCATGAAGTGACAAGACTGGATGCCATGATCTTAGTTTTTTGAATGTTGGGTTTTAAATCAGCTTTTTCATTCTTCTCTTTCATTTTCATCAAGAGGCTGNCCCAAGAAAATTAAGTTTATCACTGTTTTCATTGTTTCCCCATCAATTTGCCATGAAGTGACAAGACTGGATGCCATGATCTTAGTTTTTTGAATGTTGGGTTTTAAATCAGCTTTTTCATTCTTCTCTTTCATTTTCATCAAGAGGCTGTTTAGTTCCTCTTCACTTTCTGCCATAACGATGGTGTCATCTGCATATCTGAGGTTATTGATATTTCTCTCAGCAATCTTGATTCCAGCTTGTGCTTCATCCAGCTTAAATCTCAGCCTACTCTTAACCTCCCAGAGGCTTTGTTTCTTTATCATAGGATGAGAGAACTGAGTAATTTGAGTTCTAATATTCCGTTCAGTAATAAACATGTTATTCTCCTATGAGAGTTCAACTAATCAAAATCAGAAAAATTTTGTTAGAGAAAACAGTAATTTTCTGATGTCAAGGATTAAAGGCTAGAATTGTTGAAAGTATATGAAGACATCTCAGGTTTCTAAAGCTTCCTTAGTGAGTAAGAATCTATGTGAAATGCAGGAGATAGCTTTGATCCGTGTCTGGAAGATCCCATAGAGAAGGGAATGGCTAACGATGTCAATATTTTGCCTGGAGAATTCCATGGACAGAGTAGCCTGGTGGGCTAACTTTACTTTAAGATATCAGATATTAAAAATAAAATCAGTTTAGTTCAGTTCAGTTGCTGAGTCCTGTCTGAATATTTGTGACCCCATGAACCGCAGCACACCAGGCCTCCCTGTCCAACACCAACTACCAGGGTTTACCCAAACTCTTGTCCATTGAGTCCGTGATGCCACCCAATCATCTCATCTTCCATCATCCCCTTCTTCTCCTGCCCTCAATCTTTCCCAGCATCAGGGTCTTTTCAAATGAGTCAACTCTTTGNATGAAATGTTGGCTTCTACTTTTGATTTCTTCCATCTCTAAAAATGTACTTTATTAAATCTATATAAAAATATCCAAAGGAGAACAAGGTTTTTCTCCAGTATAATTTCCCCTGTGTTTTCTTTTTTTAAATTTAAGTAGAATTTATTATAAAGCTTTCAGTTTTGGTCATAAAATTGTAAGCATTATTGGTCTTGCCTTCCCACTAATGTATATATGATCAGAGTTTAAAAAATGAGATGAGAAAAACAATAGAACAGAAAAAAGATGGAAGAAATATTGATAGAAATTGTTTCAAATGCAGTTAAACTGTCAGTATACATTAATATAGCCAAGAAATTCAACAAATATTAAGTATAATACAGAAAAAAAATAAGAAATATAGGCTCATCATTGTGCAATTACTAAAAACCAGTGGTAAAGAGGAAGTGTTAAAGGAAGCTAGAGGAAAAAACACCTACATGCAGAAGATCAGCAACATAAATGACATTAGACTACTCATCAGAAACAACAGAGTTCTGAAAACAGTGAAATGACATCCTTAAATAGCTGAAAGGAGAAAATAACCTCAAGATTTTTGTGTTTGATACAAATATTCACTGAAGAAGGCAAAACACAATGCTTCCTGATTAAGTAAACCTGAGATCCTACATTGTCAGTGAAGTGAAAATGTGAAAGTGAAAGTTGCTCAGTCGTGTCTGATTCTTTGATACCCCATGGACTATTCAGTCCATGGAATTCTCCAGGTCAGAATCCTGGAGTGGGCAGCGTTTTCCTTCTCCAGGGGATCTCCTCAACCCAGGGATGGAACTCAGGTCTCCCACAGTCTTTACCNTCCTCAGTTTAATCCTTATCTTTCTAAGTCCTGTTTGCCCCTAGTATCCTAAGCTCACTATTTCTTAGAAAGGGCTTCTAGCTAATAATATCTCTAAAGTACCTAATTTCTATAAGCTATAGTAGAATATTGTAACATGACAGTGATCCTTAAATCTTTAGCTACTATTTTAATTATTCCTAAGCCCTAAATTCAGCAAACTCCTGTGCCATAAACACTTTTCTCACAAATGGGCTTCAGATAGCAATCCCTCCCATGGCCTCAAGCGGCGGCCTGTGTGCTCACCCTGGAACACTCTTTTGTAAAAGTCCTTGAACAAATGTCAATGATTAACTTTATGAATTATTTTTTGAGCACAGCTGCAGAAGGCTTTATGCCTTCTCATGCTCTTCTCCAAAACAATAAGCACCTTAATATTCTCAGCCAAGGAAAGGAAAAAACAAGTTAGAATCACAAAGCCTAACTCCTTCATTCCGGGTCCGTGCCTATGGAACAAAGGGAGGGGGTTTAGGGCTGTGCCTCTATTTCCTCAGTAATGCCTAACGCGGTTCCCGACAAAGGAGTAATCCTCTTTTAATTTCATGGCTGCAGTCACCATCTGCCATGATTTTGGAGTCCCCCAAAATAAAGTCTCTCACTGTTTCCACTGTTTCCCCATCTATTTGCCATGAAGTGATGGGACCGGATGCCATGATCTTTGTTTTCTGAATGTTGAGCTTTAAGCCAACTTTTTCACTCTGTTCTTTCACTTTCATCAAGAGGATCTTTAGCTCTTCTTCATTTTCTTCCATAAGGGTTGTGTCATCTGCATATCTGAGGTAATTGATATTTCTCCCGGCAATCTTGATTCCTGCTTGTGCTTCATCCAGCCCAGCGTTTCTTATGATGTACTCTGCATATAAGTCAAATAACCAGGGTGACAATATAGAGCCTCGATGCACTCCTTTTCCTATTTGGAACAGGTCTGGTATTAAATTTTGCTGTTTCATTCATTGCTTTGACCTCCTATTCATTTTAAATGTGATTGTAGCTAGTCATATCTAGTCATAGTATTTATTGCTAATATAAATATTATTAGGATGATTACTTATTTTAATCATAGAAGAGTATCAGCATTTATGAGTGACTTCTGAGTACTTCTAAGTAAGATAATATTCTTTGGGTAAAATTTTAAGGATTTCTTGTCAGCACTGGTCTGTTAATGCCCTAATTGTTGAATGTAACTGTAATAAAGCTCTTTATATTAATAAGCTTGTTACAAGAACAACAACAAGAACACCACTACAGGAAGTATGGTTAGCTCAAATAATTCAAAATACAAATATTTTGCTCTGTTTTCCCCTCTTGTTTTGTGTTCTCTGACAATTGATTTCCTGCCCACTTTCAAGCACATCAGGTTTCATAAAAGCCTAACTCTCTACCTCCTTGTTTTCTTATTATCCTGGAGAGGTAAAATCAAGCAAATGATCATAAGCTAAAAAAATGGTCTGAAAATTAACCTTCCACATTAAGAACCTCTATGAGATTAGGTTCACCCATGTGTTTAAAGAAAGTCATGATTCATTAACCATGGCCTGTAACAATCAAATAAACAAAACCATGCTCTAAAAGGCATCCATTAGCACATTGAAGTACATAAATCACTTCAGCCCATATGACTCAGGGCTTAACCATTTGCCAAAACAGCTGTTTTCTCAGTTCAAATAATGACGAGAAAAAACAGCTGAAGCCAATTAGTAGCTAAGCATTCATTCCCAAATATCTTCGACATTTGAGTGGTTTATTTTGCAGGACAGATATGTTGTTATTCAGATCCAAAGAAGAAAGCTCCTTTTTACAAAAATTGAAGGTTTTACATTAACCCTTATTTGTACTGGGCTTTCCTCCAAAGAGCAAGCAGAGAAATAAACAAACAACCAAACAAACAAACAGCTAATTAAAATCTGGTGTACTTGAAAGCCAAGCAGTGAATTATTTACTTAGGATTGTTTGTTTCTTTGCTCATAGAATATTTTAAGCATTCATGAGAACCAGGAATGTGAACATAAGATGCTGATGCAAAGCAAAATATCTGATTTCAAACAAAAATTATGTTTACTAAAGAAAAATGATCTATCAAACAGAAATAGACTCTAGAAAAAACTGAACATATTTCCCATATTCAGATTTTAAAAGAAGATCTATTCTCAGCCAAGGAAAGACTTCAAACACATTGTGTTCTAGCTTGGAATCTATACTATTGTTAACAAAATCATTTGAGTTTTCAGTGGGAATCCTCCAGTAGTGGGTCCAGAGCTTCTCCTGCTACAATAAAGGCAATTCCCTGGAACTTCCCTTTCTTTGACAGTCGTGCTAACTGCTAACAAAAATTTACAAAACAGATTCCTCAAAGGAATCATCACCAGGCCAGCTCTCGATAAATGATCTTCCCTTTAAAGATGGCCTTGATGCTGACAGAAAGCAGTAGGGCTTTGCAATCATGTGGCTGGGTCCTGAATATATAACATTTGAAATCTTTCTGAAACTGCAGTCCCTTCATCTGTATAGTGTGGATAATTCCATGTTCCTCACAGACTCACAAGTCTGTGCTATAACATTTAAGTAAGCCATTTATTTTCTGATGAAGTAGAACTATGGTAACATAAGAGTTAATCCTGGAGAAGGAAGTGGCAACCCACTACATTATGCTTGCCTGGGAAATCTTATGGATGGAGCAGTCTGATGGGGTCATGAAGAGTTGGACAGGGCTTAGTGACTAAACGATAGTGAGCTTGTTGCTGTGAAATGTGAAAATATATTTAAAAATTGGCTAACACTCATTTAGAAAATGAGCATTCAAGATAAACAATCACTACTTTTAAATTTTATTTTTAAAAGTTTTTATTTTCCATTGGAATATGGTTGATTTACAATGTTGTATTAGTTTCAAGTATATAGAATAGTGATTCAGTTATATGTATACACATATCCTTTTTCAGATTCTTTACCCATATAGGTTATTACAGAGTATTAAGCAGAGTTCCCTGTTCTATGGAGTAGTTCCTTGTTGATTATCTATTTTTTATATAGTAATATGTATGCAGAGTACATCATGAGAAACGCTGGGCTGGAAGAAGCACAAGCTGGAATCAAGACTGCCGGGAGAAATATCAATAACCTCAGGTATGCAGATGACACCACCCTTATGGCAGAAAGTGAAGAGGAACTAAAAAGCCTCTTGATGAAAGTGAAAGAGGAGAGTGAAAAAGTTGGCTTAAAGCTCAACATTCAGAAAACTAAGATCATGGTATCTGGTCCCATCACTTCATGGGAAATTGATGGGGAAACAGTGGAAAAAGTGTCAGAACTTATTTTTTTGGGCTCCAAAATCACTACAGATGGTGATTGCAGCCATGAAATTAAAAGATGTTTACTCCTTGGAAGGAAACTTATGACCAACCTAGACAGCAATTAAAAAGCAGAGACATTTCTTTTTCAACAATGGTCTGTCTAGTCAAGGCTATGGTTTTACCAGTAGTCATGTATGGATGTGCGAGTTGGACTGTGAAGAAAGCTGAGCACCTAAGAATTGATGCTTTTGAACTGTGGTGTTGGAGAAGAGTCTTGAGGGTCCCTTGGACTACAAGGAGATCCAAACACTCCATTCTAAAGGAAATCAGCCCTGGGATTTCTTTGGAAGGAATGATGCTAAGCTGAAATTCCAGTACTTTGGCCACCTTATGGGAAGAGTTGACTCATTGGAAAAGAGATGCTGGGAGGGATTGGGGGCAGGAGGAAAAGGGGATGACAGAGGATGAGATGGCTGCATGGCATCACTGACTCGATGGATGTGAATTTGAGTGAACTCCAGGAGTTGATGATGGACAGGGAGGCCTGGCGTGCTGCAATTAATGGGGTCGCAAAGAGTCGGACACAACTGAGCAACTGAACCGAACTAAACTGATGTATGTGTTAATCCTATACTCCTAATTTATTCCACCTCCTCACCTTTTCCCTTTGGTAACCATAAATTTGTCTTCTAAGTGAGTCTGTTTCTGTTCTATAAATAAGTCATTTGTATAAGGTAAGCAGTAGCTATTTTCATTATTTATGTAGTTGTTATGTCATGGGTTGTCTGAGACTGCATCTTTGTGATTGAAGAATAATCATTTAAAAAGTCACAAAAGTTTGAGTTTCTAAGATAAAGACATGATTTCACACCTTTGGAGGAAACTCTGGCAGGATCTTATTAATTATGCTGATTTAAGAATTAACCAAAATGAGTTACTTCAGAGAAGATGTGAAATGTTATACTGGGGTTAGCTTGTCTTTGTGGAGGCTTGGGGAAAGTGAAACCACAAGATAGCAGAGATACGAAGCTTCCACCAAGAGAATGTACAGTTCAATTGTCAGAGATTCTAAGTGAACCAAAAAATAAGAATTTATAGGGGAAATAGAGTATTCATTTTGGAGTCATGAGGGATTCTATCCAGGTAGGAGAGAGATATTCATGGATAATTCCCCTGGGGGGAAGATAGGCTGGCTGGTATGAGATGATGGCAAATCTGGGAGAGGAAGAAAAACCTTATCAGAGAAAGGAAGAGGAGGTCAGGAGCCAAGGAACTCAGAGGGGAGCCTGGGGTGCTTGTAGCACTGTGGCAGTGCTTCAACCTCTCCAAACATACGCGTGAGTCCTGAGTTCCTGACTCCATGGCAGTACTGTATTCACCATGAAAAATGAAGTATTGGCTAATTTTTGTATAAATACAGCATATCATCACCTGATAGTTGTTACTTAGATGTAAGTGGTAAGACCTGCTTTATTTTGCTAACCACTTACATTTCTTGAAAAGTCTTTATTCTTTCTCAGGCATGTGTAGGGCTTCGCTGGCGGCTCAGATGGTAAAGAATATGCCTGCAGTGCGAGAGACCTGGGTTCAGTCTCTGGGTTGGAAAGATCCCCTGCAGAAGGGAATGGCTACCTGCTCCAGGATCCTTGCTTGGAAAATTCAATGGATAGAGGAGCCTGGCAGGCTACAGTCCATGGGGTCACAAGTAGACATGACTGAGTGACTAACACATTACTTCAGGGATGGGAAAACCAAACTTAATCTGGAGACTCAGAACAGTTTTTAATCCAATTCAGTTATGAAACTTTTGGCTTCCCTGGTGGCTCAGATGATAAAGAATCCAGCTGTAATGTGGGAGACCTGGGTTTGATCCCTGAGTTGTGATGAGCCCCTGGAAGACAGCAAGGCAACTCACTACAATATTCTTGCCTGGCGAATTCTCATGGACTGAGGAGCCTGGCAGGCTATAGTCCATGGGGTCACACAGAGTTGGACACGACTCAGCACAGCCTACTCCTCTATCTAATATGAAGTCTTCATCTCAGAGCTTCCTTATTTTTTTGTCAGAGTTTACCCTCCTTGTCTTCTGGCTGCTATTTGCATGTTGGTTTCCACGCGTTGGGAGTGAAATGGTTACATAACCAGCCTGTCCGTCTTCCCTTCTGGCTGTGAGCACTGCTGTCCTCTGAGGTCCTGTAGCCCTGGAATGATAGACCTGAAGGCAGTAGGAAGAGGACAAAAGAGTGTGCAAGTGGAAGGCTCAGCTGCCATGTCAGAGCCAGCTTGTGCACAAGCAACAGAGGACATCTAACTGCTTTAAATGTGCATTTTTGATTACTGTCACAAATAAAGATGCCCCCCCTTGATGGTCTGCATTCATTTCTCATTTTAAGATTTCTGTTTCATTTTCCCTTTTATCTACTGTGGCTTTCAGTTGTAATTTGCGTCAGAATTTGGTATAGAAAGGATGTTAATGCTTTAATGTTTAAAAAGCATTCTTTATAAAATAGCTTAACAGATTATTTAGAAAACCTAAAGTTTATGTACACTAATGAAACTTAACAAAACTAAATTTACAATGCAACAAAACCTAAAAGAAAACAGATTAGGAAATATTCTAATTTAATAAAATGAATAATAACTATAATATAATAATAACTTATTTGGATTGTAAATAAAATTCAATATGAAGTAAACTGAGAATTTGAACTAGCAATTCATAAAAATGAAATATGTGTGATCCTATACATATAATATTCATAATTCCAATAATATCTTTGTTTCATTTACTGTTTTTGTATAAATAATGATATTTTAAAGTATGTGAAAAAGTTTAGTCTATCTAAGTTAAAAAAAAAATCTCAGCTAAAGGAAATATAGCTTAATATTTAAGCAGTCAAATTTTTAGGAGAGTTAAAATTGTTAAAAAAATTCTTCTGAGGGTGCTACCCTTATTAATTTTGGGTAGAAGTGTAATTAGAAAAAACTTTTAGAAAATAAATGTAGGCATTTGTAAAAGGAATCATAAGTAAATATCTTGATGTGGAAATTTGAGCTTGAAGCATGCATACTAAGGAAATAATTCTGAAGAGCAAAAAATGCTACAAGCTATACATATAATAGTATTATTCATCATATCTATAAAGAAAACATAGAAATGGTTTACTTATCTTATGCGATACTATTTAATATACCATTTTCCAACAACAAAATAGAGTATTGTATGCCTATTAATAATTATAAACATTGACAGAAGTAGAAATTATGGTAGAAAGTTAAATGAAACTAGCAAATACAAAATGGCATTTACATTGTGTTGAACAATGAAAATATGTTCTCTCAGGAAAGAACATGCTAAAAAAAAGTTCTATTTGAATAGCTGAAAAATTCATTTAATGTATCAATACTTTGATTTTTTTCTTCAGTGTTCTTTATTTTCCAAATGATTTGTAAGATAGAGGCATGCTAACAGGATAAGTGATAGTGGAAACATGTGTGTGTTTGGCTGTGACCATGGCATTTCCTGACACTTGTCGGAGTATTTCCTTTGATGATTAACATCTCTCACCAAACAATTTCCTTGTCTCCATCAGGAAGTCGGAATAACCCAAATATTAGGATTTAGAATTCACTACACCATTTAGGGTACTTTTCAAAGAATTTTTGATGCATTCCCTAATCCTTCACTGGGGCAGACCCATTATCCCATTATGTGCATTTGAATGTGCCTTTGAAGAATGGGTGAGAGTTGTCTGGGACTCTTGCTTTGGTGTTTGAGTTAGAGAATAAAAGCTTCAGAACAAGACTCTATTTGGAAATTTTCTTTTGGATTCTACTTAAAATGCAGAGAAATGATCAAAATAGCATCCCACAAGCATCCTTGGCAGGGTTGTGGTGTGTTGAAGTTTTCTTTATTCTCCGAATTGGCATTCATTGAAGAGATTTTTGAAGAGTCAAAGATAGTAGATCCATTTAAGTAGGTGCTTGCAGCTTCAATTAGTGTATGATTAAATTAATGAGTGTGATTTTCTGACCTCTAGATAGGTTTTGGGGTGACATTAATTATCTATAAAACCTCTTCACCTCCTCTACCCTCTACACCAGCCAGGAAAAAATCTTCCTCTCAATAGAGTACCAGTGAGATTTTTTTGTGGCTCTTTACAGAGTTGTACCTGTAGCATAGATAAAATTTCATAAGGCATTTAAGAATTAGTTACTTAAAACAAAGTGATATTAGTCATTATTATTATTATTATTTTCATGAAAGGGAGGGATAGAAAAAACTGAGAACCATTTTGGCAGGTCTGCTATTGGCTTTCCTCACTGGCTTTACTTTAAAGGCATTGCTCCAGCCCGAGCTGCTTTGATTTATGTCCACTTGAAGTGATCCCTAATGCCCTTCTTTGTTCCTATTTCCTATTTAGTTGCCAACCCTTCCAACATAGTCTACTATTCTGGAATTGGTTTAGTTGTGGTTGAAAGGAAGTTTGGTTTATTTGGTTTCAGAGCTCCTCAAATTTGCTTTTGTGTGTTTAATAAATGTAGGAAGAGCTGGAGTTCTGTTTCACTGTAACAGTTTTCACAATCCCCTGGATCCCTTAAACTTTCTGTGTGATAGTATTTCTTTTTTTTTTCTTAACCATACTGGTACAGCAGTACCCTTCGTGGAAAATTTGTATGCCCTAGTGAGTGTATTTAAAACTTTAAACTAATGACTTTTTAACTAGGTTTTACAGCATTGTACTCATTTCTGTTACTCAGAAAAAATAGTGGTTTTGTAGAAAATTAGGCCAAACTTAATTATTTTTCCACCAAAACCCATAGCTACAGCTACTTTATTTCTTTATATTTAAGAGTTTGCAGTCCAACAGTGTATCTAGAGGAATAGCATTTTAATATGAGTTTGAAGAAAAAAAAAAAAAAAACCTCTTCTTGTTAGAAGCAAAAGTTATGTTTAGCCCCAAACTAAGCATCAGGCTTTCATTCTTCATTGGCTCAAGGCCTCTTCTAGAATAAACAGGAGAAATCATTCGCTAGAATTGCTTCCCACTTTGTGTGCATGCATTCTTATATGTCCTCAATGTCATTTATCAAGAAGCAAAAACTGTTTTACTTAGTAAATAAAAATTCTTTTGTTGGAAAAAGTAACTCAGTAACGGGATCAGTCAGAAAGCAAGGTGGAAGGCTGCTTTGAGGTTAGAAGTCAGGACAATGAGCACAGTTGTGACAAGTGAGATGGTAGCTTGAAGGATAGAAAAACTAGTGCTCAAAACAAAAATGAATGAAATGATAATATTTGTGCATAGCCAAGAAATAGAAAAAAATACTGTGGATCTAGCTTGATTTGGTCTGTTCCTTCTAATCAAAGAGAGACGATCCATGTAACTTCTTGCCCTGCGTGAAATGGAGCTAAAGGCAGGTGTGCCTAATAAAGAAACTCAACCAATATTGTTGTTTAAGGACCTACAGGTTACTTCTCTTTCATGTAGTGATTCTCAAGTCAACTTTTCAGATGTGTGGGCACTCTGCTCCACGTGGTAATTCAGAGGTTCAGCCTGTTGATGGATTTGCTACTTTCAGCAGATGACTTGCAGGATTGTTGTGGCCATTGCCTTTTCATTCACTGAAGAGGAAACGCAGTTTTAAGTCAATCAGAAATTACACACATAAAATTTGCTCATGTTTTATTCATCAGAGCTAGCCACTGTCATAAAGCAGCTGCAGAGAAGCTGGAGATCACTGCTATAGGTGGGACTGAGAGGTTGGGCATGTCCCAGCAATGGCTATTAATACTAGGATGGAAATAGGAAAGAAAGTATTTTTCAGGACAGTATCTTTGATATCTTCTAAACATGAGACCCCTTTAGTGCCCTAAAATGAATGCTTTTTAATTTAACTGAAAGTTATTGATTATCTGCTTCGTGGGTAGCCATATCTCTTCTTTAAGCTACTGCAGTCTAATTGCCCAGAGAAGAACAAACTGGCCTGATGATTCTCTGATTTATTCAGGTCAACAGAGTCTATCCCATCCCAGTATGCATGAGTCAGCCCAGGCTGTCACAAAATCTAGCAGTATAATTATTACAGTGCCACATTTTATACTGGTTAGGACAATAAGGGCTTCCCTGGTGCCTCAGACAGTAGAGAATCCACCTGCAATCCATGAAATATGGATTGCAAAGAGTCGTACATGACTGAGCAAATAACACTTTTACATCGGACAGTAAATTTAGGGATTTACTCTACCCATCTAGAATTACACAAATTACTTAGAATCACTACAAGAGATTCTACTGAGGAATCACTGAGCCCAGACTGGAGAACTAGAGCTCAAAACCCCATTCCAAATTTCCAAGATTTCCGTCAGACTAAAATGATGGCACATATGTATATTTCTGTGGTATCCAATACAAACCAGGAAATGACAGTTTTAAAAAGATTTCCTGCATATATGCATTGCTCCTTTCCACATATGCTATTGATTTTTCTTAAAATATTAATTTCAATATCAGTTGACTATGGGATCTCTCTTTGAAGTATAACTGATATGTAAGAAGATGGATACATGGAAAAGATCTCTGGAAAGCAATATTCATTTACATCAGGCACTACTTAAAAATGGGAGAAGGGAGAGGATAGAAAAGCCTGAACTTCATCCATAAAATGCTTATCACTTGCATTATGTATCTTGATGACTTATTTATTACTATAAAAGTTTTGAGCATTACTACAAAAGTTTTGAACCCTAACCCATTTTGGTTTTTAAAACACTTGGTATCTTAAACATTGAGTCAATTTTTGCTTCTCATTGTTCAATGAATGGCTTTTATAAAAAGTGCTGAAATATTTGTTAATGGACATATGTCAATTTAGTATTAAAAAAGAGCCACACTTTCCTAAGAATATAACAAAATTACTTCATAATGCAAGTATATAGAAGGACATTTAGCTTAAAATAGATCTTTCTGGTAACAGTCCTTAATAATCTAATTTGACTTAAAATTGGTGGTAATTTTTAATATGATCTGATGTATATGGGACAGAACTCTATAAATGTGAGAACTTTGAGAAAATAAAACAATATCCTGTCACTGTTAGGAAAACTGATTTGCAAGCAAGAGCTAGAATAAAGCCAAAATTGAGTTATATTTGTCTCTATTAATAAAACTAGATCTTTGCCAAACATATTCATGTTTTCTCCCCAGTTCCTATATGATTAACATTCACACTACAGAAACATATGCTGAGAGAGAATTTATTTCCATCAAAAAGTGCCTTCTTTCAGGAAGATGCTTCTGTTGCAAAGTAAATTAGTTGTCTTGAAGGATGTTAGTGTTTTGAGGTTGGGATGATTTATTCAGCCTCTTGAAACTCAAACTTGGAGTAATGTAAGTAAAATATCCATCACCAAGCTGTTTGTACTCAGTACTGACGGCACAGAATCGCTTGGAATATTATTTCTGGTGTGCTGCCAGAGCCAGGTGTTGGTATGCGCAAAAATGAGAGCGTGAGATTAAAGAACACGTGGACACAAATGAGTCCCCGGAACTTCAAAGTGCATTTGCCTATTAGGTTCCTGATAGCAAAATACAGCTGTAGTCAGATGACAGGTAAGTATTTGCTATTCAGTCCAGGGCTCCAGAAAGTACCAGGATGTACATTTTGTAGGATTTATGGTCAGGCTCTACTTTTTGCTTTAAATCTGAGTGTCTCACAGAGATGGCTCTGATTCATCAGAAGAGTAATTTCCATAAGTGACTTCACATGTGAAGGTTTGATGCCCACGTTATTCTACAGCATGCTTCCATGCCCTCTGCTTCCCCAGAGTTATCACATTCTCTCATGGTAAAAGGGGAGAAGGCGATGGCAACCCATGCCGGTATTCTTGCCTGGAGAATCCCAGGGACGAGGGAGCCTGGTGGGCTGCCGTCTATGGGGTCTCACAGAGTCAGACACGACTGAAGCGACTTAGCAGCAGCAGCAGTATGTTAGAAGATCATGCTTGTCTGTCACTTTCTTACATAATCTTCACCTTAGAGAGGCAGGCAAATACACCTCTGTGCATGCTAAGTCACTTCAGTTGTGTCCAACTCTTTGTGACCTTATGGACTGTATCCCCCAGCNATGTTAAAAGATCATGCTTGTCTGTCACTTTCTTACATAATCTTCACCTTAGAGAGGCAGGCAAATACACCTCTGTGCATGCTAAGTCACTTCAGTTGTGTCCAACTCTTTGTGACCTTATGGACTGTATCCCCCAGCCTCTTCTGTCCATGGGATTCTCCAGATACTGGGGTGGGTTGCCATACCCTCCTCCTGGGGATCTTCAGAACCCGTCTCCTGTGGCTCCTGCATTGCAGGCAGATTCTTTACCACTGAACAACTGGGGAAGGACACTGAATTCTACTTATTGAAGGGCATTTTCCCCCATAAATAACACAATCAAGACAGATAATATCTCAATTTAAAGTGATGATGGGGTCTTTGAAAAACTCCAATAACCCCCCCAAAAAGCTAAATACATGAGTAAAGTTTAATGAGTTGAATTAAAATGTTAGCCACCTAAAATACTATCATATTCAAACTGTGGGACTTGTATGCAATAGACTAATATTGAAATGGTGTGTGTGTGTGTATGTGTTGAAGGGGCATGTGGGTGTTAAGTGTTATTGACTCTACTCTCATACTACTTATGAAACTTAAAATTGGAAACAAAGTCCTCTTTATTGTTGCTGTTCAGTTGCTAAGTTGTGTCTGATTCTTTGACCGTATGGACTGCAGCATGCCGGGCTCCCTGTCCTTCACCATCTCCTGGAGTTTGCTTACACTCATGAATCTATTGAGTCAGTGATGAAATCTAACCATCTCATCCTCTGCCATCCCCTTTTCCTTTTGCCTTCAACTTTCCCAGTATCAAGGTCTTTTCCAATGAGCTGGCTTTTCTCATCAGGTGGCCACAGTATTGGATCTTTCAGTGAATATTCAGGGTTGATTTCCTTTCAGATTGATTGGTTTGATCTCCTTATGGTCCAAGGGACCCTAAAGAGTCTTCTAAAATAAAATTTACTCCTGGTGCATTGAGTTTTCCAGTTTTCCATTCATTCTGTAGGTATCTGTTATCGTGTAGTAACTACCCTTACAGGTGCAATGGTGAAATACACATGGTTCCTGCTTTCCTGGAGGAGGAGAGAGTCAAGATCATTTCAGAGTTATAAGTACAATGAAGAAAAAAAAAAAGGCACAGTGTGACTTGGGAAGGAGAAGTTTCTAGGGGTTATTAGAGTTAAGATGGTCTGGAAAGAACTTTGAAGAGCTGATTCCTGAAAAGAAAGAAACATCTAGCTGAATAGAGGCAGGAGGGTGCTCCAGCAGGGGACAGTGAAAATGCAGAGGTCTTCAAGGGGAGGTACAATTAAATATCTATAGGAAGGTATCATGTCTAGTAGTGAGCGAAAGGCAGTGAAGTGAGATGAATTGGAAAGGTGGGCAGGGCCAGAGTATTAGATCCCTGTAGCAGTGATCAAGGCCCCCAGCTGAGTTCCGAGAAGCAGTCTCTAAGAGAGAAATGAGTGTGGGGAACATTGATGAAAAGTGCTCTTAGGATCAACTTTCGTGGACAGGGGTGCCCGAGGTGGGGGCAAAGGAAGATTATGAGCTCTACTGTAGTTCTGACAGAGCTGTCAGACACGCCCACGGGGGCAGTGGAGCTGGGATGGCCCTTTAGAGTTGTCCCAAGCCACGTTGTAACATTGATTTAGGCGCTGAACATGGGCTGCTCCTGAGAGAAGGACAAAGCAGCAGCAGCAGCAGCAATATTCTTCAGCCAAGGCAATCCACAAGGAGTCAGCCTGAGGGTTGACTTGGCCTCATTCCCAGCAGCTAGTGAAGTGAGTCCTTTGTTGCTGAAGGGAGATCCAAGCATATGGATTTTATTTCAAGCACAATGGGAAGCCACTGAAGAGTTTTCAAAATGGGGTGTCATAGCCTGATTTACATTTTCATATGAGCACTCTGGCTGTTTTTTGAAGAATACAAAATGCAGGAATATAATCAGGGAAATAAAGTATAACATTTGTGTAAAAGCAAAGGGCTCGGTCAGATTTGTCTCATATTTCCTCTTGATGGCTGAGTCATAAGATTGGGACAAATCAAAACTTTTAATTCAGAATTACTGATATCAGGCCTAATAAGAGAACTAAAATGATTTAATTCAATGTTCTTTCACTCAGCCTCTCCTGAGAATTGTTGAAAGGAGAAACTATTCATAAATGTGGTTTGAGTGAATGCATGAGGGTGTGTGAGTGAGAGTCAGGTTAATTTTTTATTTCTTCCTGATAAGGTTAACCTGGGATTTTGGCTTTACATTTCAGCCTCTTCAAGGTTTTGGATTTGTATTCTCACTTAAGAGCTCTGTGATGGATCACATATAATAGATCCTCGCAGTGGACCATTAGTTCCATCTCTTGGAAAGAAATCTCAACATATGAATCTAACTGGAAAGCTTGCAGAGTGTGTGCTAGGCTCACCTCCATTCCACGAGAGATAAATGTTCACTGGTTGATCAGCCTACTAATGGAGAGGAGGGTGTGGCTCTCAAGTGGAAGCAAGTGACATCTTCACGGTATTGGAATAGTTCTGTACCCTGATTCTGGACATGGTTACATGTGATGAATTGACACAGAACTATATACATTTATCGTACCAATGTCAGTTACCAGGCTTTGATATTTTACCACAATTATTTAAGATATAACCATTGGGAGAAACTTGGTAATGACTATATAGGACCTGTCTGTTTTATCTTTCATTTGAATTTGTGGTTATTTCAAAAACAAAAAGTTTAAAAACTTCTCTCTGACAAATACCAGGCACGTCAGTGTACACTCCTTTTGCGTCTTTGCACCTACTCTTATATAATGGCTACAGCTACCCACTCCAGTACTCTTGCCTGGAAAATCTCATGGACAGAGGAGCCTGGTAGGCTGCAGTCCATGGGGTGGTGTAGAGTCGAACCTGACTGAGCGACTTCACTTTCACTTATATAACAGCTATAGCTACCTTGAGAACCTGGAGACCTCTGTTTCACTCGGGTCTCTCCCCCTGGAGTCCACAGCAAACTGGCTGGCCCATGGCACCTCAAATTCAACATGTCCAGTGTTTTTTCTGGTTTCTCGAGTGGCTCTGCAGTGAAGCATCCGCCTGCAATGCAGGAGACTCAGGTTTGATCCCTGGGTCAAGGAGATCCCCTAAAGAAAGAAATGGTAACCCACTACCATATTCTTGCCTGAAGAATTCCATAGACAGAGGAGCCTGGAGGTCTACAGTCCCTGGGGTTTCAAGAGTTGGACACAACTTAGTGACTAAACCAAACCCACCTCCAGTGTTCTTCTTTTTTCCAAACCAACAGTGCTTTCAGCCCTCAGTCTATTTCCCAACTGTGCTGAAACCCTGCAAGTTCTCCAGAAAGTTCTTCCCTCTTAGCTTTCACTTTTAGCTTCTGAAGCTGTCTCTTATACACATCTCAATGTTCCCCACACTCATTTCTCTCTTAGAGACTGCTTCTCGGAACTCAGCTGGGGGCCTTGATCACTGCTACAGGGATCTAATACTCTGGCCCTNTATCGGCTAGTAGTAATGTCTCTGATATCAAATAAATATATTTTGTTGAGGGAATTTAATTTAAATACTCTTTGTTGGTTGGTCTTTTTCTTACAAGAAAAATGATAACAGGGTGCCTATTGTTACATCCCACTTAGATTAAGTAATACATTTTACATATTAAAGAAATCCTGATGGTGACACGAGTTAATGATATGGAAAGAGAATAATTTTTGAGCATATGGTCAGTGTAAAAGATAACTCTCAGACATAGCATAGAATAAAATGGCTTAATGTCTGTAAACAATTCTTATTTCTTTAGAGAGGACAGCATTCCTGAGTCATGAATAGTTGACATCCTTTACCTTTCCTTGAGGAAGGGAATGGTTTGAGCATCAAGGATTTCTCATGTTTTACTCCACCAATGACCTTTAAAATTATTCTTAAAATTTGTTTTAAAATTACTTTAAAATAATTATTTAAATATCAAACATTTATTTTTCCTCTATGGATTCCTTCTTATAAGAGTCTTTCAAATATATATATTTAGTTATTAATTTACTGAAAAATTTTATTACTTCAATATATATTTAATGTTCAACTTGAGCCTCTGATTTGCATGAGAGAACAATCCTTAATGTACTGACCTTATAGAATTTCAGTCAGTTTCAAAAAATTAAATTTTTTAGCTAATTTGTGCAAACTTTTCTCCCAGGATTTTTGAGGTACTGAGTATAGCTAAGAAATTCCCCCAGTGCCTTCTGATATTTCTAGGTACCTGCAGGGGGAACAAGAGTAGTCACCAGCTCTGGGCTCTCAGGTTTCCCAGGGCAATCTCAACATCAAATATTCATTTCCACAGTCAGGTCTGATTCGGGATTTTAATAATGTGGTTGTTCTATGATGTCCCCATCCTTCCTCCTTGCTAAAGCAACCTTAATTTGGTCAACTCTTTTCCAAGAAACAAATGCTTCAGAGAAAGCCGACCCCAAGGAAGACTCATAATTGGTTTAGACCTATTTCTCATTTGTCTTCGTACTTACCGATTATGGTAATGTCATGTACTTACCAATTATAGTAAGTACATGACAAAAGTCTGACCAATGAGAAGCTTAATAGGGAAGTTTTATGAAATGAGTTCTTTATTTAAAAAAAAAAAAAAAAAGAAGGAAGCAAAGATGTTTCCCTTTTCCTTGTCCTGTCTGTGGAGGTGCTGTGTAGTGATATGATACCAGGGGCTGCTGCAGTCATTTCATGATCATGGGGGAAGTGCTGAAACATTTGACAACTGGCAGGTTGGAATGATGAAAAAAATCTTGGCCCTGTTGATTATTAATCATCTTTTTAAACCTAACTCTAGAACTTCTTTATTTCTAGATTTCTCTTCATGTGATGTGACTTAAATCATTTTCAGCTACATTAAAAAAAAGATATTTGTGTTCCTTGAGGCTGGAAATAACTGAAGTTGTATTTCATATGAATAATTATAATTTTAAAATATTAACTATAAACAATTGTACTCATAGAATTTCAGAGTTGAGAGGGCCTTTAAAGTTTATTTAGTCTAACCATCTGCATATATTGTGCGAACTGAAAAGCTGACGGCTAACCTATAATCACTGTTAGAGGATGTAAGAATTGGTTTGCACTGACATTCTGAAGTTTCTACAATCACCTAAAAAGATAGAAGATTATCTATAAGAGGAGATCTGTTATAAATAGTTACAGTAATATGTGGTTATATGAATCACATATGAACTTGGAGACAGGACTTTTAAAGAGGTAATTAAAGCTAACTAAGAGCTTAGTCCTTGGAAGAAAAGTTATGACCAACCTAGATAGTATATTCAAGAGCAGAGATATTACTTTGCTGACTAAGGTCCGTCTAGTCAAGGCTATGGTTTTTCCTGTGGTTATGTATGGATGTGAGAGTTGGACTGTGAAGAAGGCTGAGCGCAGAAGAATTGATGCTTTTGAAGTGTGGTGTTGGAGAAG
>SJYV01024714.1:194126-207292 GCA_006410875.1 Neotragus pygmaeus | reverse complement strand
AGAGTCGGACACGACTGAGCGACCGAGCTAACTAACTAAGATCATAAGCATAAAGCCTTAATCCAATATGGCCTTTATTTGTATTAGAAGAGGAAGAGATACCAGGCATATGCTCACAGAAGAAGGACTACCTAAGGACACGAGAAAAGTGATCAACCACAAGCTACAGAGAGAGGCCTCATGAGACACCGAAGCTGCCAACATCTTGACCTTGGTTTCCAGCTTCCAGAACTGTGAGAAAATAAATTTCAATGGTTTAAGCACCTTGTCTGTGGTGTATTACTTTTGCCCTACAAACTGATACAAGATAAAAAAAATTGCTGTAAATATGAGCAAATTTACCACTTCATATAATACAGACAGTTTCAGATAAAAACATTTCGAGGTTGATTAATTAGAAACTCAGTAATGTGAACAAATTGTTGCTTCCTGTTGCTTCCTGACCTGCATACAGATTTCTCAAGAGGCAGGCCAAGTGGTCTGGTATTTCCATCTCTTGAAGAATTTTCCACAGTTTATTGGGATACACACAGTCAAAGGCTTTGGCATAGTCAATAAAGCAGAAATAGATGTTTTTCTGGAACTCTTTTGCTTTTTCCATGATCCAGCGGATGTTGGCAATTTGATCTCTGGTTCCTCTGCCTTTTCTAAAACCAGCTTGAACATCTGGAAGTTCACGGTTCATGTATTGCTGAAGCCTGGCTTGGAGAATTCTGAGCATTACTTTACTAGCATGTGAGATGAGTGCAATTGTGCGGTAGTTTGAGCATTCTTTGGCATTGCCTTTCTTTGGAATTGGAATGAAAACTGACCTTTCCAGTCGTGTGGCCACTGCTGAGTTTTCCAGATTTGCTGGCATATAGAGTGCAGCACTTTCACAGTATCATCTTTCAGGATTTGAAATAGCTCAACTGGAATTCCATCACCTCCACTAGCTTTGTTTGTAGTGATGCTTCCTAAGGCCCACTTGACTTCACATTCCAGGATGTCTGGCTCTANTTTTCTAAAACCAGCTTGAACATCTGGAAGTTCACGGTTCATGTATTGCTAAAGCCTGGCTTGGAGAATTCTGAGCATTACTTTACTAGCACGTGAGATGAGTGCAACTGTATGGTAGTTTGAGTTATGTACTCATATTTTGAGTTATGTACTCATATTTTTCCCCAAATGGAAATTCAGTTGTTTCAATACATCAATAAATAATTTATTTTTTATTATTTATAAAATATATTATATATTAAAATACATACTTTATATGTGAAACATATGATTTTATAAAATAAAATATTTTAATATTATATCATTACTATATAATATATTCTTCACTAATTTGAAATGTTACCTTTAGCACCCATCAAATTCCCATATTATTAAAAAAATCTATATGCAGAATGTGCTCTTGTCTAGAGGTAATATAGGGTAGGCCGATCTTCACGAGTTACAGATGTACCAAAACATTAGTCCCCTCAGTCCCTGGGACACCTTAGTCAAGTCTGATGCAGCCCAAAGTCTGCTGCTCGGCAAGCAGCCTTGTTTCGATTTCCCATCATGCCATAAAAAAAATACTTTTCAGTTTCTCTGTGAACCAGAACATGAGGAAGACTGGGAAGCATGGCTGTCTGCAGCATAACAGGCTGCAGTGATCTCTGCATAAAACGCTTGCTGTTGCTTAGTCACTAAGTCATGTCTGACTTTTTGTGACCCCCTAGGCTCCAAGCCCCTCTGTCTATGGGATTCTCCAAATACTGGAGTGGGTTGCCATTTCTTCTCCAGAGGATATTCTCCACCCAAGAATCAAACCCGTGTCTCCTATATTGGCAGGTTAATTCTTTACTGCTGAACCACCCTGTCTAGGTTCAAATCCAGGCTCTGTTCTTACTGGTTGTGTGACCTTTGGTGAATGTGAAGTCAAGTGGGCCTTAGAAAGCATCACTACAAACAAAGCTAGTGGAGGTGATGGAATTCCAGTTAAGCTGTTTCAAATCCTGAAAGATGATGCTGTGAAAGTGCNGATGTGATCACTAATCTAGAGCCAGACATCTTGGAATGTGAAGTCAAGTGGGCCTTAGAAAGCATCACTACAAACAAAGCTAGTGGAGGTGATGGAATTCCAGTTGAGCTGTTTCAAATCCTGAAAGATGATGCTGTGAAAGTGCTGTACTCAATATGCCAGCAAATTTGGAAAACTCAGCAGTGGCCACAGGACTGGAAAAGGTCAGTTTTTATTCCAATCCCAAAAAAAGGCAATGCCAAAGAATGCTCAAACTACCGCACGATTGCACTCGTCTCACATGCTAGTAAAGTAATGCTTAAAATTCTCCAAGCCAGGCTTCATCAATACGTGAACCGTGAACTCCCTGATGTTCAAGCTGGTTTTAGAAAAGGCAGAGGAGGAAGGCATAATGGATCCTATATCCATATTCTCATAGAAGTCTGAGGCTTTACATTATTGACTATAACATAATTACTTGTATGCCTGTTTTCCTCACTAGATTATGGAGGAAGCTCTAGATTATTACTTTAAATTGTGTATTGTGCTTGAAAGAGCAGAGATAAATACATTTTTATTAAGTGAACATATGAATGACTAAATTAAATGATCTATACAATTGCAGTTAGTGACCACAAAATAGATTCTATATTGAAAATATGTATATTTTGAGTTCTCAAAACACTTTAAAATGTTTACCTTGTTTGAGTTTCACAACATCCATCCTAATTAGCTGACAGAAGTATATTATCCTAATTTAAGTGAAAGTTGCTCAGTTGTGTCTGACTATTTGTGACCCCATGGACTATACATTCCATGGAATTTTCCAGGCCAAAATACTGCAGTGGGTAGCCTTTCCCTTCTCCAGAGGATTTTCCCAACCCAGGAGTTGAACTCAGGTCTCTTACAATGCAGGTGGATTCTTTACCAGCTGAGCCACCAGGGAAGCCCTATCCTAATTTAAGAGCTAAAGAAATGGGAGAGAGGTTTTATGTGACTTGTCTGAGTGCAGACCAGAGTTAATAGTGTGGAAGAGTAAAGATTAGAACCCACATCTCCTAATTTGTACTCCAGTGTTTTGCTCAACATACTACTATTGGATCTTTGATTGGTATAACATATGTAGTTAATTTAACAGTAATGTGTTTATACTTTGTTTTCTAAAGCACTCAACTAAGTAGTTCCCTAAAGAAACCCATGTGAAGTTGGTCCCTATTCTTAGCTTCTTATACAAATAAGGCACTGAAATGCAGTGCTTCTGATCACTTATTTGGTCTGTATCACAGAACTTAGCTCTTCTCCTTTGTACTTTAATGTTAGGTGATGGGGTACTTATTATGACAAGGTATGGCATGCAACTTTTCGCTTTCTCAAGGCTTTATGACCAAGGGGAGAAATTAACATTTTTACAGAGGAAAAAACTGAAATGCAAAGTCTCTGACATCTGTTTCCCTCATTTAGTTAGATCTTTTAAGATCAGCTTATCTCTCTTGGCTCTTGAAATATGAAATGGGAAACATTGCTTTGATTTATGGATGTTGCCATGATTTATGCAATGTTAAAATGAATATCAGATGGTTGTACATTTTTGCAAGAGCAATAGCCCAAACAGGTAGATTTTATCTTATCATCTGAAAACCAAGATGCTGAGACATGGCTATCAAATAGCATTGCTTAATTGTTTTAACTACCTCAATATTTTAAAGACTTGGCCTTAATGGAAATTAATTTAAATTGAAGTTGTAAGACAAACACCCAGCACAGTTTCTCAATACTTTATCATAGACATAGGGAACTTGGAGAGGCCTTCCACCAAGGGAGTTAGGCAAAGATCCAGATAAAGTCTATTTTAAAGGGAAGCAGATGACTGGAGGAAACTACCACCAAAGGGAAAGATACTCTTGAATCTTAAAACTATGAAATGACCCACGTGACAGTAAGAATCCCTCCAGAGAGAAACAATCCTCATGTGAATACATTAAGCAAAGGCCTCAAGCAACTCTTGTAAGATACTCTCCCAGGAAATTCAAACCTGATGAATCACATGAAACCTGCAGAGGTTGCTGATAAGTCTTGACTTCTAAAATTGTTCCTGTTTCTCTTAGAGGAATGACTTGATGACATAAAGTCAGAAGACATCAGACACACACATGTCCCTTAATCCACTGTTCCAATAGTAAACATGCCCCTCTTCCATTTGACTAGTGAAAGCAGATAAACTAGCCTAATATTAAGTTTATTTAATGGATGCCAAATCTGAGGTCAACATGGCATGTGCATATGTGTGTTGGGGGGGTAGTTGTAAATAATGCAAATATATGTTTTGTGGTTGCACCCCTAGGTGGCAAATATCCACATTCTTATGAACTCATACGAGGATTTTATATTTGTTGGTGTTCTGCTGCATGTAAAGCCAGATTAGTAAGTATGAAACACTATAGCAGTAGCTTTCCAAGTGAAACATGTGTCCCCACTAACTCTTCAACTCAAAAATGTTCCCCTCTTGAAGTAAACATTGCCATACTTATGAATATCTCTAGAAGTCTACTAGTGATGGGAGGCTTGTTGACATGGCATGTATCTATATATCCAGATTGTGGAGACTTGAGACTTCAGCAAGACCCGATGTAATCTTTGTGGAAACATAATAAATAATCCTTCTTCTCCCTCAGAGACAGTCCAGAAGAATTTTTATGTTGTATCAGGAGCACGGGGTTGAAGCAGAGCCGCATAGGGGTGAGGTTGTAGGGGTAGAACAAAGGAGCCAGGAAAGGCTGTGGGGCTGGGGCAGTGGTCACTCTCTCAGTCTTGCACATCTGCTCAAGAGATTCTAAAACTGAAAAATGGCGAGGGGATACTACTGCATGAATGCGACTGAAAGGGAAAGAGGGGGCCAAGTGGCTCCAGCAAGTCACCTGGTGGGGTGTCTGTCCCTCAGGCCTGCCCTCTGTTACCTCCTCTACCACACACCCAAGTCTGTGCATGATTCAAGTGTAACCTGACTCAGTTGTAATATGGGGCTATGGTTTGGAGAGAATTTCCTAAGAGTCTAAAATGCTAACATTCCTCTCTTTCAAGAAATATTCGTTGGTCCCAAATAGTAAACTTGATTTGGGAACTGCGCTTAGAATTTCCTGATTTATGACAAATATATTTTTTCCTTGTGGTACAGAAAGTAAAAGAATAGAAAGATAAACCAGAGCCAAAAAAAGAAAACGAAAAAACTCAAAGCAGCTAACGTATTTGTATGTCTGTCTTCCATAATTACCTCTGGACGAGTGATTTTTTAGGGAAGTATTCCTTGAATATCTATATTGATTTTGCAGTAAAAAAAGAAAACAGAACTATGATTGAGCTTCAAATTGAAGCTAGTTAAAATGCACAAATGGATTAACTTGATAAAATCTGACTTGAACACTTTTAGACTACAGAAAGATGACATTGTTTATTCTGTCTGTATTTTGTTTTTCACATTTGGTTAATAATAATAAAACAGCAACAACATTTCCAGCAACCTTACATTTATTAACTTATTTACATTATTTAGTTATTACTAATTACTTATTAATTACTTTATTTACTTATTTTCCAGTGATGAGTTATTGATTAATGTATGTACACAGGAGACAAATTGAAAAAAGCTTATAGGGTATTTATAGCCATATTAATTCAGAGCTATCACCACATGATATTAGTAGTCAGATGAAAACAAAACTTAAAAAAAAAGTCAAACTTGGACAGGACAAATGAGATTTTGATTACTTTGTTTCAATTTTCCTGAAATGTTTCTTATCATGTCTCTTAACCTAAAAGCAAAATTTAATAGTAGTCCTTTTTTCTGTATGGAAAATGGATTATAATTTTGATTTCTGTAATTTCCAAATTAATATGATCCTAAGTGCAAGCTAGTATTTCTACCCCTAAAGTTTTTAACATTGTGCTGCCAAATATCTAAATATGATTTTATATAAAATTACTCAATTTAGAATGGTTAATCTGAATAATTCCAAATATTTATATTGGAAAATGGATTAAACTGTGGACCTTTTTGATACCCCAATATTTGCTTTGAATGTTTGCTTTACATATTTACTATTATCTAATACTTGTATTATCTATACTTACTTACATTTACTCCATTTAGACCTCTTGGCACATTGCTTTTTTTTTTTAATGTGTAGAATTAAATTTGGTAGAATTATAATAAATTATTTTTATAATAAGACATCAAGATGATTTCTCAAAGAGATGGTTTCATACTATGAATTTCTGCTTTCTTTGGTTCACATCATCAGTATCAGGAGGCATTAACAGAAAGTACAGAACACAAGTTGCCTGAATTTTATTTCAGACTATTGGAAATAGATCCTACTCTTGTTTTTGATATATGGAAATACAACCAAAGTATTATGATTTTTTTAAGAGTATTGTACAAAATACTGAAATAAAATATATGTCAGTCTTTGTTTAAAGGAAATAAAAGACTGTTTTCTGAAATATTTTATTTGGATTTGAGCAATGCATGAGGAAGTAATGAATACTTATTTAAAGTGCAGCAGTGATTTAAAAAGTATGGGGGCAGGACATATATTTGAGCAGATATATTATCTTATGATACCTATTTTACGGTAATCCACTTTCCATGGTATTAGACAAAGTGTAACGGAAAAGGAAGAATAATTGGTAGGTCTGATCAAATCCTCCCTGAATTACTCCATCAAACATGCAGTAACCCTATTATTGTATAGATCTTAAGGCAGGCCTGAATTGAATTGCTGCTTTAATACTCAAATCTCTTTTGAATATCATTATTTTCCAAAATAGGTAGATGTGGATACAGAGGAAAATTAATTTACTCTGAGCATCCCGTCCATTTAATCATCTAGACTGCATAGTGATAAATAATGTCCTTGGGGGTTGGGAGAGCAAAGAAATTTTTCAACTTCTTACATGATTATTTAGAAAAAACTATTAGAAAGAGATGTTTTACATGAAAATCTCAGATTTCAGGAGGATTAAGTGAAAAGCTACAATTCAATAAACATTTCTTAGACAAATGTTAATCTGGAGTATTCAAACCAGTCTAATAATAATTCAGCCCCTGTCCATACCTTAAACTGTGACCCAAATTGATTAATTTGAATCTCATTTTTAAAAGAAAGAACATCTCTTAAAAGGTGTTGTGCTTATGGCAGAAAATACATTGAGAGAGGCCCCATTACTGTTGCCCTGCCAGTACCAGACAGGAACGTTGTGTCTTGTGTTACAAATATTTTGCTATAGTGGTGAAATGCACATATATATTCATCATCTTTGAGTCTCAAAATACTTCCATTTTTCTTTTTATTAGGTAATAAAACATAATTATACAAATATAATAATACTAATAGCATGTGTATCAAAGATAATAGTTTACTAACCACTATTCTGTTCATTATTTCATTCTTACAATTGGAATTCGTGCATACTTTATTTTCCATCACTAATATCCTTCAGGGTTACTGATAAAATTAGTTCTCTAAGTCATATCTTAGAGAGTGCTGCAATGGAAACTTTATAGTAGAAATGATTATTGCTAATTCATGGGTGGATAAACTGGAACTGTAAACACGAGGCTGCTTGCCAAGCTCATTTTTGTATTAAGTGCTCCAGTGACATTAGGCTGGGCCTTCTTAGGTCCAGGGTCATTTTCTTGCCTCCATTCAGGCTATAGTTTATAGAGACTTCCAGATGTTGATGGAAAACACATATTTTGCTTATACTTAGGTCCTGAAGACTCTCTACAAAACAGTCTCAAAAGGGATACTCACGAAAACAAAATTTATTTGAGGAAATTAGCATGGGAGTGCAAATTAACCATTGAAACTATATATTCATTTTTATTTCATATAAAAGCAAACATTTTACTGTTAGATATTCATTATTAGAAGTATATAGACATTTGTAGAAGTAAAGCACTATAGTAGCATTAATTTTTCTTAATTTTCCCATAATGCAGATCCTCCTGTAATTGACTATATGAGGAAAATAAATATTCTGTGTGCCTTTAGCTAGTAATATCTACAGTTTAATAAAACAGTAACTAATTTCTTTCTTTTTTATTGAAGTATAGTTAATGAACAGCATTGTCCTAGCTTTAAGTATACAGCAGAGTGATTTACTTATATATGTTTATATTTATATATATATACTTTTTCAGATTCTTTTCCATTATAAATTATTGCAAGACATTGAATTTATTTCCCTGTGCTATAGAGTATATCCTTGTTGTTTATCTATTTTGTACATGGTAATGTATATATATTAATTCCAAACTCCTAATTTACTTCCCACCCATCACTGCCCCCTCTGGTAATCCTAAATTTGTTTCCTATGTCTGTGGGTCTATTTCTCTTTTGTAAATAAGTTCATTTATATAATTTTTTAGGTTATACATATAAATGATATCATATATTATTTGCCTTTGTCTGGCTTAACTTCACTTAATATGATAATCTCTAGGTCCATCCATGTTTCTACAAATGGCATTATCTCATTTTGTCTTAATGGCTGAGTAATATGTATCTCATCTTTATCCACTCATCTGATCATGGACACTTAGTTTGCTTTCATGTCTTGGCTGTTATAAATGGTTCCCCTGTGAACATTGGGGTGCATATATCTCTTTGAATTAGTTTTCTCCAGTTTCTTTTCAACTAAAGAGGTTAATTTCAGTTTTTGGTTTTTTCTTTTTTACTTTATTTTACTTTACAATACTCTATTGGCTTTGCCATACATCGACATGAATCCACCACAGGTGTACACAAGCTCCCAATCCTGAATCCCCCTCCCACCTCCCACCCCACAACGTCTCTCTGGATCATCCCTGTGCACCAGCCCCAAGCATCCTGCATCCTGCATGGAATATAGACCGGCACCTCGTTTCTTACATGATAGTATACATGCTTCAATGCCATTTATTTTTTAATCTGTCTATAATGTAGCAACCCAAGGTAAATCATGTCCACCTTGAAAGTAAGACTTTATGACTAATTCATATAAGCAATTACATATTTTTTGTATTATGAATTAAATCATCAGTTTTAACCAACTTTGCAAGAATTATAGAGCTATTGAAATCAAAGCCATAAAGGTTTGAGGGATCATCTCTGGTTAAATTATGTTAATCAACAATAATTGCTAACAGCTTCTGGAATGTATATTCACATAACTAATACAATCTTAAAATCTTAGACCAGTCATTTTTAAAAATTTTATCCAGTTTCCAATTATATTCTGATGCACTTTGAAAAAATCCTAAAATAATCAATTTTTACTCTAGAAAGATGATTGAAAATCTAAAAGAATACTCAACAAAGATTTGTTGGATGGTTGGATGAATGAAGGGATCCATGATCATTTCCCATACAACTTTAAATTCTATCCTGCATGGAGAAACTGAGGCAAACATGTTGCATGAAACATGTAGTATAATATTAACACAACCTTTCTTTCAATAGAAAGAGCAGGTTGTAGTGGAGGAGAACATAATTCCAGAAACATGGGTAAACATAACAAAAGCTCATTTGCCTTTTATTTGACCCAAGTGCAGCTGGGAATTTATAGCATGCCCACTATACCGTCTCTTGTAGATACTGTTGATAGTAACACCCTCTTACCTCCCATATGATGATACTCAGCATGCTGCAGTCACAGAATCAGTACATCGGAGCCTTTCACATTGTGGAGGAGAGAAATGTATGCATATTATTTTTTTTCTTTTTTTAAATTTTTACTTTATTCTACTTTACAATGATGTATTGGTTTTGCCATACATCGACATGAATCTACCACAGGTGTATACAAGCTCCCAATCCTGAATCCCCCTCCCATCTCCCACCCCACATCTTCTCTCTGGATCATCCCCATGCACCAGCCCCAAGCATCCTGCATCGAACATAGACTGGCACCTCATTTCTTACATGATAGTATACATGCTTCAATGCCATTCTCTCAAATCATCCCGCCCTCTCCCTCAGAGGCCAAAAGTCCATTCTATACATCTGTGTCTCTTTTGTTGTCTCATGCATACTATTTTAAAGCTACGTCTCTTGCTTTGCTCTAGCTCCCTTTCTCCTAGCTTCCCCTGGACTCTTCCTTGGACTTCTTACCCCCCAATAGATAACTACATTCTTCCAGCCGGTGCACTGTAACCTGGAGCGTTCACAGTTGTACCCAGGGATTCAGGAACAGCTTCATACTCTTTGAGTTCCAGGTTGCATGCTCATGAAGCCAGCTCTGTAGGAGACCATTATCCAAGAGAAACGCCCCTGTTTTTAGGCCCAGGAGACCTGATTTGGGCATTTGTAACCAATGGAGCCTGTTTCACTCTTAGGGGAGCTGTGCTGTGCCTAAGGAAGAGAGGAGAAAATTCATTCAACCCACAGTTACTATATCTGCATAACCCAAATCTGTGCTTGTTTAGATTTCAAAAAAGTTTCTACCACTTTTCTTTTCTTTCTTTCTTTTTTTTTTGGCTACCACTTTTCAAATGCCAATAGCAGACACTGTTTCTCTCTACTATCTAAATGGTTGTCGGTCATTTTTAGGTGTGATTTTACTGTCTTTTATGGTCATGAAATTTGCATGGGCAACAAAGTCAACATAAAATGATAATCATTTTAGCATATTTTATACTGATCTCTGACCATATGCATATGCATATATATGATATATGTAACATATAATTTTCAGGTCTTAACAATGATATAAAAAAAGCATATTGCATTTACTGAGACATTATACAAAAATTAAACTCCAGTCACTTGAACAAAGCTGCAGTCTTTCTTTAGTTTTCCATTCTCCAGTTATTCCCTCTAAAAATCATTGAGATTGTGAGTGTGTCTCTATGTGTGTGGCTGTCTCTGTGTGTGTTTGTGTGGTGAAATTGGCAGGGGTGGGGTTCAAGGGTATACTTGGAGTTTCTTCTTGATGCTCTGCCAAGAGTGGTCGCTGGTGTCTGGTTCTTCTCCACTGTGAATTATAGTAGCTCTGTTGCTCCATCACCAGCCTCTAGACTGTGATGATCTTATACTCTGGTCACAAAGACACTATTTCTGCACTTCAAAACCAGGGATCTTAGTTTGGTTTTTCCAGAAGCAGGCCCTAAGTAAAAGACTTAAATGAAAACCATTTATTTGAAAGGTGAAGGAAACATTTTAAAGAAAAGACAAAATGAGACTGGAAAAGGCCAGCAGCTCATAGAGGAAGTTTTATCATGTGAGCTTACACCATGGCAACTTGAACTTGATGCCACTGGGGAATATCCTAGCACAGCATTATCAGCTTCAGTTAAGGTCACTTAGATTGCTGGGCTGGAAGGGAGTGGGAATAGTCCGGACTACTTAGACTGGCAGTTCTCACATCTGGCTGGTTTTTGATATCAACTTTAGAGCTCTGTAAAATTACCAGCTCCTTGGGTCCCATCACAAACGTATTGAATCAGATTTGGGCAGGCAATATTGGGGAAAAGTTAACTTGGAATTAGCATCACTAGTAGCATGTCCAGGTGATGGCCATAGGTAGCCAGCTTTGGGAATTACAGGCATAGACACAAACTGGTCATTCACATAGTAGATAGTTCTCCTTTGTATTTACAATATAAATGGTAACAGAAGTGGTCTTTATTCGTCCCTTTCTTTCCAGTTCAATAGTCACCATGCCAGATCAGCTCTTCACTAGCACTTGCCTGGATTATTTAACAACTTCATAACTGGTTTCCTCTGATCCTCATTCCACTTGGCCATTAACTGTTGTGGCCCCCAAGACTCAGTTCTAAGTTCTACTCTGCCCACTCTAAACCACCTCCTTGGGACTTCACATCCACTTATGTAGAGATGATGCCTGCTTTGCTTTCTTCTGTGCAAATTTTTTCATTGAGTTTCTAATCCATTCTTACAATTGGCATTTGCTATGCCCTTGTTTAACTGTTTTGAAATTCAGTGTAAACAAAAGGGCTATGACCCTCTTTTCCTCAATACCCTCTAAATTTTCTTTAAGTAAAAATCAGTCTTCTGGGCCTAGAATCCACATAACTCTACCACCTGGCTGTAAGCAGCATTTCAGATTTCATCTCTCCTTACAAGCCTGCAGCTAGCTGCTGGACACACCCAGCTGAGTGCTTTTCCTCCCACTCACTCACTGTCTGCTCATCTCTACCTTCCTAGTACTCTTGAGAAGTCTTTCTTCCAAGCCTTTGCTGGCCTGAGAATAGTCCCTTCTAACCTTTTCTGAGCACAAATGTAAATATTTTACATGTTTCTGTTTAGCCTGTATACAGACTTTTATATAACATTTAATTTTTTATTGCTGTCTAAATACCTGTTAATTTCTAATGCAATTGATATAGCCTCATGAGAAATGTTTCAGAGATTTTTTTCAAATAACTTAAAACTGGGGCAACAACTATGAAGGTCTTTACTTCTGTGATTCAAAATGTAAATAATCTTTATCAGTTCAAGCGGTTACAAAAAACTGTGCAGATATTTTCCAGAATATCAGAAGAAAGGCTTCCTATAACTAAGCATTTTGCTGGGAAAGATTGAAGGCAGGAGAAGGGGACAGCAGAGGATGAGATGGTTGGATGGCATCACCAACTCAATGGACATGAGTTTGGGTGGACTCCGGGAGTTGGTGATAGACAGGGAGGCCTGGCGTGCTGTGGTTCATAGGGTCATAAAGAGTCGGACACGACTAAGCGACTTAACTGAACTGAACTAAGCATTTTGGTTCTAATAAAACATTGATTCAACTGTTCATCATTTATTCATTTATCCACTGAGAGCACTGTCCTAGGCTGTAGAAATAGAGCAATGAACCAGATTCATAGGTTATATGATGTCAAATAGCTGCGAAAAGAAGAGAAGTAAAAGGCAAAGGAGAAAAGAAAAGATATAAGCATCTGAATGCAGAATTCCAAAGAATAGCAAGAAGAGATAAGAAAGTCTTCTTCAGCGATCAGAGCAAAGAAATAGAGGAAAACAACAAAATGGGAAAGACTAGAGATCTCTTCAAGAAAATTAGAGATACCAATGGAACATTTCATGCAAAGATGGGCTCAATAAAGGACAGAAATGGTCTGGACCTAACAGAAGCAGAAGATATTAAGAAGAGGTGGCAAGAATACACAGAAGAACTG
>SJYV01024714.1:173455-188797 GCA_006410875.1 Neotragus pygmaeus | reverse complement strand
TGGCTGGATGGCATCACCAACACAATGGACATGAGTCTGAGTGAACTCTGGGAGTTGGTGATGGACAGGGAGGCCTGGCGTGCTGCAACTCATGGGGTCACAAAGAGTCAGACACAACTGAGCGACTGAACTGAACTGAACAGCAAGTAAAAGGAAATTCATGATTATTGGGCGTCTGTCATGGAATAGGGGCTTCCCTAGTGGCTCTGAGTAAAGAATTCGCCCGCAGTGCTGCAGGAGCTGCAGGAAACACAGGTTTGATCCCTGATTCAGGAAGATCCTTTGGAGGAAGGCATAGTAACTCACTCCAGTATCCTTTCCTGGAGAAGCCCATGGACAGAAGAGCCTGGCAGTCTACAATCCATAGGATCGCAAAGAATCAGGTACAACTGAAGTGCTTAGCTTGCAAGCATGCTCGTCATGCAATAGATACTTTCATGGGCCTGTTATTAACTTATATACTCTTTTCTTACGCTGTGTTAGAAATGATCATTACCTTCTTGTGCTGATGAGGAAAGAAAAGTGAATTGTAAAACTCACCTAACTCAGAAAATGAGGCTCAAAAATGTGACTCAAAATCCAAGCTCTGTTTCTTGTCTTCTTTTTCCTTGAGTGCTTGAGATCTTAAATTCTACATATCATTGTGTATAAAATGAGCAGGATAATAATTCCTTTATGAGAGGATTCTTGTGATGTTAAGTTAGAAAATGAGATGAGAAAATTAACAGTGACAGGAGTTTATTGTTGTTCAGTAAGTTTTAGGATTAAAATAATAAGCACAGTGAAATAAGTATAGATGCAACTGCAAAGTATCATTTACCAAAAATTATTTAAAATTTGGTGCTAATTGTTTCATTAGCAAAATACTATGGATACTTTATATGTATGTATGTGTGTGTGTGTGTGTGTGTATATATATATATATGTATATATATATATGTATTTAAAACTACCTAAAACAACCACTACAATATCGCTGACAATTTCTGACAGTTATAATTTTTGAAGTTTCTATTTACTTGTGGTCATAGAATAAAATTTTTAAAAAATAAAAGAGAAAACTTTAAGTCATTTTTAAAATTTTGGAATATTTTTCACCCATTTTCTCAATATAATCCTAAAGTATGAGATAATTTTTCTGTCAAATGAAGAAATATTATGACCTTCTTTGTTGAATAAATGGGCAATCTGGTATTTCTAAAAATTTTTGGAGTTAACGAGCAGAATAAATCTGATTTGGGGAGAAAGCTCTGATTACTTAGCTGTGGGAATACCAATGTTCTGAGATACTGTTTTATAAATTACTGTAGTTTCCCATTCATATTAAAGATTTTTTTCTTTTTATCTGTATTGGAGGTGAATGCTTGCATCCTGGAACCAAATTAATTGTCCTTGTCTAATATTAACAGTATGAAAATGTTATAAGTAACAATATAATACTGATAAGTACAAAAATTACATACTATATAACACTTGTATTTTTTATTGGACTATAACTGCTTTACAGTGTTGGGATGGGGGCTTCCCTAGTGGCTCAGACAGTAAAGAATCTGCCTGCAATGCAGGAGACCTGGGTTCAGCCCCGGGGTTGGGAAGATCTCCTGGAGAAAGGAATGGCTACCCACTCTAGTATTCTTGGGCCAGGAAATTTCCATGGACAGAGAAGCCTGGCTGGCTATACTCCATGGTATTGGAAGTTTCTGCTGCACAATGAAAAAAGTAAAATAAATATACAGTCACCCAGTCATGTCTAACTCTTTGCAACCCCAAGGACTGTAGCCCACCAGGTTCCTCTTTTCATGGAATTCTCCAGGCAGGAATAGTGGAGTAGGTTGCCATTTCTTACTCCCGGGGGTCTTCCCAACCCAGGGATCAAACATGGGTCTCCTACATTGCAGACAGATTCTTTACGGTCTGAGCCACCAGGGAAGCCCTGTTATATATATAAATATAGCCCCTTCATTTTGGACCTACTTGCCACTCTCACCCCATCCGTTTAGGTCATCACAGAGCACTGAGCTGAGCTCCTTGCGCTATACAGCAGCTTCCCACTAACTATCTGTTTTACACATGGTAGTGTATACGTGTCAATCCTCATCTCCCAATTCATCCTACCCTCACCTTCCCCTGTTGTGTCTACATGTGTATTCTCTACATATGTCTCCATTCTGCATGTCAAATAGGTTCATCTGAACCTTTTTTTTTTTAGATCCCACATACATATGTTAATATATGATATTTGTTTTTCAGACTTTCCTTCACCTGTATGACTCTAGATCCACCCTCATCTCTACAAATTACGAACCCAATTTTTAATGTCTGAGTAATATTCCATTGTATATATGTACCACATCTTCTTTATCCATTCATCTGTTGAGGGACATTTAGAATGCTTCCATGTCCTGGATATTGTAAATAATACTGCAAAGAACAATGGAGTGCATGAGATTTTTTGAATTATGGTTTTCTCAGGGAATGTGCCCAGTAGTGGGATTGCTGGGGCATATGGTAGTCCTATTTTCAGATTTTTAAGGAGTCTCCATACTGTTCTTCATAATGGCTGTGTCAATTTACATTCTCACCAATAGTGCAAGTGGGTTCCCTTTTTCTCCATACCCTATCCAGCATTTATTGTCTGTAGATTTTTTGATGATGGCCAGATGACCAGACATTCTGACTACATTCATACAACTACTCATTGTAGTTTTGATTTGCATTTCTCTAATAATTAGTGATGTTACACATCACTTGACCTCTTGACCATCTGTGTGTTTTCTTTGGAGAAATGTTTCTTTAGATCTTACACCCATTTTTGATTGGGTTGTTTGTTGTTTTGATATTAAGCTGCAGGAGCTATTTGCATGTTTTGAAGATTAATCACTTATCAGTTGCTTCTTTACATATTTTCTCCCATTCTGGGGATTGTCTTTTCATTTTGTATATGGTTTCCTTTGCTGTGAAGAAGCTTTTAAGTTTAATTAGGTCCCATTTATTTTTGTTTTCATTTTTCATTACTCTAAGAAGTGGGTCAAAAAAGATCTTGCTGTAATTTATGTCAGCAAGGGTTTTTCCCATGTTATCCTCTAAAAGCTTTATAGTGTCTGATCATACATTTAGGTCTTTCATCCATTTTGAGTAAATTTTAGGGCATGGTGTTAGGGGATGTTCGAATTTTATTTTTTTTAACATGTAGCTGTCCAGTCTTCCCATCACCACTTATTGAAGAGACTGCCTTTCTCCATTTTATATTCTTGCCTCCTTTGTCATAGATTAGGTGACCATAGATGCCTGGGTTTATCTCTGGGCTTTCTGTCCTGTAGCCTTCATGTATGTTTCTGTTTTTGTGCCAGTACCATACTATCTTGATAACTGTAGCTTTGTAGTATAGTCTGAAGTTGGGGTGCCTGATTCCTCCAGCTCCATTTTTCTTCCTTAAGATTGCTTTGGTTATTCTGGGCCTTCTGTATCTCCTACAAATTAAAAAATTTTTTGCTCTAATTTTGTGAAAAATGCCACGGGCAATTTGATAGGGAATGCACTAAATCTGATTGCTTTGGGTAATACAGTCATTTTCAATATATTGATTCTTCCAATCCAAGAACATGACATATCTCTCCAGTGTTTGTGTCATCTTTGATTTCTTTCATCACAATTTTATAGTTTTTTGAGAACAGATCTTTTGCCTTCTTAGGTAGATTTAATCCTAGGTATTTTATTCTTTTTGTTGAAATGGTAAATAGGACTGTTTCCCTAGTTTTTCTTTCTGTTCTTTCATTGTTAGTATATAGGAATGGAAGAGTGTTATAGGACTGTAAATGAGCTAGAACACTTCTGATAATTGCAAAATTAAATCCCATAAATAAGATCATTGGCAAAGAAACTGAAACCAAAAGGTCTAAGCTGTTAAATATTTTGAAAGAAATCTAATAGAAATATTTTCAAATTCATATTTTTACCTAGGCTTACCAGGTAGCACAGTGGCAAAGAATCTACCTACAGTGCAGGGGATGCAAGAGACATGGGTTCGATCCCTCCATCAGGACAATCCCCTGAAGTAGGAAATGGCAACCTGCTCCAGCCTGCTTGCATGGAAAACCCCATGGACAGAAGAGCCTCTCAGGCTACTGTTCATGGTTTGCAGAGTCAGAAACAACTTAGCAACTAAGGACACCAGTCAACCTGGGGCCCGAGAAATGAGAGAGAGCTGATGCCTTGGTTTTCCAATGGTCCTGGAAGGGTTTTATATATATATATATATATATATAGGCTCAACAATATAATACAATAATATTAAAAAATGAAGTATGGGTGGCACATGCCTCTCTAGATAATGTTTGAGACCATGCTAGCAAATTTGGAAAACTCAGCAATGACCAAAGCACTGGAAAAGGTCAGTCTTCATTCTAATCTCAAAGAAAGGCAATGCCAAAAATGTTCAAACCACCAGACACTTGCATTTATTTCATATGCTATCAAAGTAGTGGGGCTTCCCTGGTGGCTCAGACAGTAGAGTCTGCATGCTATGCAGGAGATCTGGGTTTGATACCTGCATCAGGAAGATGCCCTGGAGAACGGAATAGCAATTCTTTTTAGTATTCTTGCCTGGAAAATCCCATGGACAGAGGAGTCTGATGGGCTACAGTTCATGGGGCTGCAAAGAGTGGGACACAAGGTAATGCTCAAAATCCTTCAAGCTAGGTTTCAACAGGACATGAACCAAGAGCTCCCAGATGTACAAACTGGATTTAGAAAAGGCATAGGAACCAGAGATCAAATTGCCAACATCCGTTGGATCATAGAGAAAGCAAGAAAATTCCAGAAAAACATCTACTTTTGCTTCACTGACTATGCTAAAGCCTTTGACTGTGTGGATCACAGCAAACTGTGGACAATTATTAAAGATATGAGAATACCAGACCACCTTACCCGAGAAACCTGTATGCAGGTCAAGAAACATCAACACATCTATCAAAAAAATGAACATATCAGTCACATACAAACCTTGTTCATATGCCTTTATATTTCAACCCTGTACTTCAAATACACCCTCAGATTACCACTGATTTATTTTCTGTCACTATAGATTAGTTTGCATTTCCTAGAATTTTATATATGAAATAATATTCTTTAACTAAGCATAATCATGGAGAAATGGCTAAATCATATGGTCAGTCAGTCAATTCAGTCACTCATTCATGTCTGACTCTTTGAGACGCCATGGATTGCAGCACTCCAGGCTGCCCTGTCCATCACCAACTCCCAGAGCTTGCTCAAACTCGTGTCCATTGAGTCAGCGATGCCATCCAACCATCTCATCCTCTGTCATCCCCTTCTCCTCCTACCTTCAATCTTTCCCAGCATCAGGGTCTTTCCCAATGAGTCAGTTCTTCGTGTCAGGTAGCCAAAGGATTGGAACTTCAGCTTCAGCATCAGTCTTTCCAATGAACCTTCAGGACTGATTTCCTTTAGGGTTGATTTGTTTGATCTCCTTGCAGTCCAAGGGACTCCCAAGAGTCATCTCCAACACTGCAGTTCAAAACCATCAATCCTTCAGTGCTCAGCTTTCTTTATGGTCCAGCTTTCACATGCATACATGACTACTGGAAAAACCATAGCTTTGACTAGATGGACCTTTGTTGGCAAAGTACTATCTCTGCTTTTTAATATGCTGTCTAGGTTTGTCATAGCTTTTCTTCCAAGGAGCAAGCATCTTTTAATTTCATGGCTACAGTCACCATCTGCCGTGATTTTGGAACCCCCCAAAATAAGGTCTTTCACTGTTTCCATTGTTTCCCCATCTATTTGCCATGAAGTGATGGGACCAGATGCCATCCGATCATATGGTAGGTGTGTGCTTAAATCATATGGTAAGTGTATGCTTAAACTCAATTGGATTTTTAACATTTTATACTTCTACAAGCAGTGTATGAGAGTTCAAATTCTTTCACTTCCTATGTAATATTTGGTATCGTAGATCTTTAAAATTTTAAGTATTCTAATAGATGCATAATATCTTTGTGGTTTTAATTTGCATTTCCTCAATGGTATTGAGAAACTTTTCTTGTATTTATTTGGCACTCATAGTTCTTCATTGCTCAAGCTTCAGTTCAAATGCTGTGCTCATTTCTATTGAACTCTTGGTTTACTTATTATTGAATTGCATGAGTTGTACACATATTCTGGATGTAAGTCATTTGCTGGGTACATTGTTGACAGTTCTGTCTCCCAGTTTCTAGCTTGCCTTTTTACTTTCTTTATGGTACTCACTGAGTTTTTAGTTAAAAATTTTTTCATATGAGAAATGTGAGACCCCGATATATTCACTACAAAATAGAATTATTAATATATATAGCAGTAAAATATATGAAAATAAAGGAACAAAGGCTGAGGGAAGGGTAAAGGAAGAACTATTAAAAGTTCTTGAAGGTTAACTGTTATGTATGTTCTAAACACACCAATTAAAAGGCAAATATTATCATATTGAATTTTTTAAAAGCTGAAGTTATGCTGTAGTAAAATATATATTTAAATAATATATATAAATATGGTTAGAAAAGTCTAGAAAATGAAATTCTAATTTTACATAAATCAATAGAAAGTTAGAATGGCTATATTCTAATGAAAAATATCAATTTTAGGGCAAAGACTATTATGTGGGATTAAGACAGTCATTTCTTGATAATAAAAGGGTTAATTCATAAAAGATTCATAACAAATATTTGTCCACATGATAGCAAAGTTTTAAAATATATGAAGCAAAACCTGATAGAACTGAAAATAAGCTCACAATTGCAACCTGATATTTCAGTGCTTCTCTTTNGTCATTTCTTGATAATAAAAGGGTTAATTCATAAAAGATTCATAACAAATATTTGTCCACATGATAGCAAAGTTTTAAAATATATGAAGCAAAACCTGATAGAACTGAAAATAAGCTCACAATTGCAACCTGATATTTCAGTGCTTCTCTTTCAATATTTGGTGGAACAAGTAGACAAAATGTCAATAGGGGGATACAAAGATTTGAACAACGATGTAAACAACTTGACATAATTGACATTTATAGGACATCCCACCATAAAGCAGCAAGAAATCTTTTCAAGTGAGAATAGAATATTTATGAAGATAGATTATTTTCTGGGCCATAATATAGGTCTAAATAAATTTTAAATATGTTCTCTGAATAGAACTGAATTAGATTAGTAATCAACAACAGAGTGATATCTGAAAAAATTGATAAATGTTAAAAAAAAAAAACCTAAATTACTTCCCTCTAAATAACACATGGGTCAATGATGAAATCGCCAAATTACAAAGTGTGTCAAACTGAATGAAAAGAAAAGCACAGCATATCAAAATTTGTAGAATGCAGCTTAGGCACTGCTTAGAAATTTTAAAATATTTTATATTAATTGTACACATATCAAACAAGGTAAAAGGCCTCAAACCAATGACCTTAGCTATCAATTAAAAAATCTAAAAAAAAAGTGAGAGCCCAGGACCCACTCCTGTACATCAGTACACCAGTCTATTCCTAGGAACCCCAGAGATCCTGGGATTTGGCTTCACCTACCAATGGGTTATACTATCCTTAGATCAGCCTTACCCACTAGTGGGTAGGCACCAGTCCAGGATCCCTGGCAGTTAAAAGGTACAAACTTCCAGTTATAAGAAAAGTACTAGGGATATAATATTGCTCATGATAAATATAATTAACACTGGTCTATGTTATATATGAATGTTGTTAAGGGAGTAAACCCTAGAAATTCTCATCACCAGAAAAGGTTTTTTTTTTTTAATTTATTTTAATTGGAGGTTAATTACTTTACAATATTGTATTGGTTTTGCCATACATCAACATGAATCTGCCACAGGTATACACGTGTTCCCNTGACCACTGGAAAAACCATAGCCTTGACTAGACGGACCTTAGTTGGCAAAGTAATGTCTCTGCTTTTGAATATGTTATCTAGGTTGGTCATAACTTTTCTTCCAAGGAGTAAACGTCTTTTAATTTCATGGCTGCAGGTTAGGGAGGAATAAATAAGGACTATCTGGAAAAGAGGTTGAAATCACCAATTCTTCATTGAAAGTAAATTACACTGCTGAAAGAAAACCCATAATTTAGAGTTTAGTCTCTTTCCATCTCCCCTCTAAACATTATTCTTTGGTTACTAATAAATTAATTCTTATAATAAAATATGTGCATTTTTTCCTCTAAAGCATTTAGAAACCTAGATGATCATGAAAATTTTTGTTTGCTTGAAGTGCTTCTTCCTATGTTGTGTGCTGTGAATTTTGGATAAGCAACACTGTGACTGTACAACACTTGTCAGATCAGTTTGTGGATTGGCTTGTTTTTCACTTTTCATCTGTGTTTAGTAACATAAAGTCTCTGCTTTTATTTCAGAATGAATTCCACTTAGTGACCCAGCAGCAAGCGTGCTCTGACCTTTCATAATTACAGCCAAATATGTTTTTAGCTCATTATCTGCTACACTTTATTGTACCACAGGCTGCGTCCATGCACTCTCAGTGACCTTCATATGGAACTGAGTTTAGAAAGGTGCAGAGATGGCATACAATCAGTGGAGGGGGGGTGGAATATATATATATATATATATATCTATCTATTCACATATATGCACAAATATATATATATATATATATTTAATAAGTTGAACTAGTTAAAAATGGAAACTAGATTTTATTTAAGAAACTTTCAGTAAATAATCTTCCTTTTTATACCCCTATATCTATTATCCAGAGATCCTAATTGTATGATTTTAGGAGAAAAATCTAGAAATGTGAGCTTACATTTTATACACCACACACTCACACAGATGCAGGAACATACTCTCCTTTATTTGGAATTAAAAATACAACCTCAGAAGTTTCCTATTTTTTAAAAAAACATGATGATTTCCTAACTGACTACTATTGTTCATCCCCTCCAGGACTGACCTCCCAGGTTGAGAAAACAAAGCCTGAAAAGAAGTCCAAATAATCTACACTAAATTAAATCCTTACATACTTGAGGAAACAGCTTGAGATCAGCTAATAAATTAACATATAACTTCATCTCCAGATGTGTCCTCTTGCATTTTTAAACCTATACAGCACCAGTTATCTAATTTTATAAAGCCTATTTATATTAAGAGCTACTAAATTACATCTTTTGCAACTTTTCTTAAACTCAAAGTTTGTTTTTTAATAAGTAATTCATTGATATTTAACATGGATCAGGCAAAATTATAATTGGAGTCCTAATTAAAGTTTTAAAAGTTGAGACCAAATATTCAATAGCAGCATCAGGCTCTGATAATTCTTGGAGTCCCCCAAAATGTACTGAGCAATCTGCATGTTGCATTTCTCTTGGTCTATGGAAACAAGTGGCAAAAGTAGTTGAAAACAAATGAGCCATTCTTTCAATTTAATTCAAGATGTTTTCAGTAGTCTAAATAAAAGTCTTTAGAAACTGTTATTTTTTTCTTCTGATCTTTATAATGCCCCTTGAATTAAAAGCTAAGCTGGCACTTTAATTGTGGGCAGTCCAAAGCCATGTATTCATAGACTGGAATGAATGCTAATTTGTCAGCCTGGCGAAATTATGCGTGTCCTTCTATCTTCCAATTTCCCATGACTGTTCACAGTTGGAGGTTGCTTTTCTATCCGGGTTTCACTGCCTTCTCTAGAAATCTTTCCAACTGAATCACTGAGATGTTTCCTGTTAGCAAGAGTTCAGCTTCTCTCTCTCTCCTCCATCTCCCCCCACCGACCCTGCCCACGAAGCTTCTACCTTCTATAACAATATCTGTGAGTGCTGTACATGAAGGAAACACTATATGGATATTTTCAAAATTACATGTATTGAAGTCAAAGAAAAATTTATTTACAGTGGCAAACAGAAGGGGAAATAAACCATTTACTAATCTACAATGAGCAATACTGACGATCCTTACTCGTTCTGGGAAAGGGTAAAGGAATCCTCTTTGAAATTTATCATAAACTTTATTAACAGATGTGTGTTAAATTTTATTCTGAACAAGAAGATTTTTAATAAGTTACCATTTCTATATATGGCTGGAGAAAAACTCTACCTTTGCAAAGCAAAAGTAAATGGTAAGTAAAAATAGTAAAGACCAGTAATTGTGGAATGACATGCCAAGAATCCTCAAGAGCCAGTGAATTAGATGAGAGAACCCCAAGCAATGGAGTCACCCACAGTCAACCAGGGGAGACCCACTTTGGACTGATAGTTCTAACTTGAGATTTTTGTGCTGAATTCTTAATCTGCCACTATAAAAACAAAGTTTTGAAAACCACTGAATTCAACATGAAGACTGTACAAAAAGAAACACTTGATGGAAATAAATAAATGTGCAGACAGTTCTGAGCCTTGCAGCATGATATCAGGGTTTCTTGAAGATGAGGGTACTGCTTCATTTTGCTATTGCTTACTCTGTAGCATAGTGACACTTCCAGACATGTTATTACCCTCTGTATCATCTTAGCCAGTCTCTTCCTAGTAGAAAGCTGTTAAGATTTCTAGCAAGTCCGCTTCAGTGTGATCCTCCAGCAGCCCTGGTCACTGGATGGATTCAGAGCATAGAAAACATGAAGCCCTGACTCACGTCCTCAGGTTACTCCCGATTGGACAGGAATCATCCCTGGAAATAAAGATCTCCTTTTTTAGTACTGTGGTTTTTAGAAGTCAATGATTAAGCTCCTTCAATAGCTCAGTTGGTAGAGTGGAGGACTCTAGAAACAGTAAGTGTTTAAGGATAGAAAATGAGGAAATCCAAAGTGAATACACTTATGGGAATTTGTGGGAATCCACTATTATGAGGACTTGAAGATTCTTTCAGTCTTTTGAGGATGTGGTTATATGTCAAGTATAGTCAAAATACAACTGTAATGACTATTTTTTCACCCCGCCTCCCTCTCTCTCACTTTGTCTCACACATATGTTGTCAGTTACCTCTGTGACCCAGATTTTCAGCTTCGGCTCTCAAGGAGTTAATTTATTAGTTAGGTACTGCTCTTTCATTTTGAATTCAATATCACAAAGGAATGAAAGAATTTGGATATACCCAATAAACAGACCTGGCCAAAATAAGAAATATAACTTTATTTTCCTAGTCACATATTTTAAAACTCTGCATTAAGTATCATGTGTATTATCAATTTAAAACATTTAGTCTGCAGCAACATAAAATGAAATTTTTATGCACCCCTTAGTCTTGTATGTTCCTAGGATATTATAGGGGTTAGAAAACTATGGGCCACATTTGGTCTGCAGCATATTATATAGCCTGTCAGCTAAGAATGATTTTTGCATTTCTAGATGTTTGGGAAAAAATAAAAGAAAAATCACATTTTATTACACAGGAAAATTAGATGAAATTCAAATTTAGCATCTATAAATAAAGTTTTATTGGAACATTTGGGTATTGCCTATGTCTGCTCTCACACTATAATGTTAGTTGATTAGTTGCAACCGAGACCATATGGCCTGCAAAGCCTAAAATATTTACTACTGGTCCTTTACAGAAAACATCTGTCAAACCCTGGAATAATGGATACTTTTATTTATAGCTGACTCTCCATCTTAATTTGGCATCATTCACTCTTTTCTCTGCTGGCTCTTCCTCTAACTTCCTGAGAAGATTATCTTTTCTCTTAAACATGTTACTATTTTCCCTGAGTTGGCTCATGTTAACTCTTTGTTCTGTCATTTTTAAAAAAAGTATGAGGGAAAAGAAAGAAAAATTACCAGATTCCCTGTGCTTTGAAAGGACATAGAATCAGAGCTGTAATTGAAAGGTACATTCAGATTTAGACACTCTCCATCAGATCTGGGCTATCCTAACATTTTCTGTTTCTTGAAAAAGTGAAACATTTTCTCCTTTCATTCTCTTGCTTTGTAATGCATGCCTAACAGCTTATCAGTTGCTCAACAGTTTTGTTTCAGAGAAGTCGGAAGTTACACCTTGCAAGATATTTAGAGACTACAGTAACAATCTAGCAGTCATTCAAGAGGTCCCTTAGGATGCATAGTGATCCATCCTTTATATTTCTTTGTGGTTTAAGATATAGTTTTACCAACAACAAGAATTTACTATATAGCACAGGGAACTATATATATTCAATATCTTACAATAGACTATAATGGAAAAAATTGGAAAAAAAAGAATACACACACACACATACATACACACACATACACGTGTAACTGAATCATTTTGTTATATGCCTGAATCTAACACAATATTGTAAGTCAACTATACTTCAATTTAAAGAAAGATATAGTTTGCCATTTGCTATAGGACTACTTACTAACCTATCATTTTCTAGCAGATATTTTAGTGATATGATTTCTTATCAGCCAGATACTGCCTGTCCTAAAAGTCATGCTTGATTGAAATGAATCTTGTTTCCTGGAGAAATCAGCATGGCATAGCAGCTTTGCTATTTCTAAACTCCCTTTGAATTTATCTATAGCACAGTAAAACTAGGAATAAGAAACAATATGGCCACACTCAACCACATCTTCCTTAGGTGTTTCATCCACAGGAATAGCTTTGGAGCTGTGAAAGCACTTCTGTAAATGTTCTGAATTTAAATATGTGCAGTGTGTTAATTATTACTCTATTTATAGAATGCTTTTTTAGCTCACATACATTTTGAAGAAAAAGGTAAGCTTACTGTTTGGTATTTTTAAATGTATTGCATCCCCAACAAATGTTAGATAGTGGATCAATTTTTATAGCACAACTGGCTATTTTAAAGTACAAGTAACATTGACTGTTTTTCTTGAGTATGTTAATATTCCTAAAGTTTATAAATGTATCTTTCATTTCTATTACAGGATTGTAGTAAAAAATAAAAAACCCCAAAGTCCAATGTAAATAAAATATTTGTCATGGTGAAAGATTAATTACTAAAGTGCTTTATAGCACTCTCCAGTACTGAATTTACATGCTTGTTTCTTATCTGTCTCCCTCATTACAATATAAGTTTTCTTAGTGGAAATTTCAGCCTATTTACTCTGTTCCCATCACCTAGAGTCATGCTTAATACATAGTAGGTGCCCAATAAATATTTGTTGAATGACGGAACAATAAAGCATTAGTCTGTAAAAACTGGAATAGTAAAATTAACATATAGGATGATATGAATTCTCTGCAGAAATTAAATGTCTTCAAAATTCCAAGTTGGAAAAAAGGATGGGAAAAGCATAGTCCATTTTGACAGTAAGAGGAACCTGCTGTTTTTTTGGTGATAGTAACATTTGAACAAAGAATGTGTTTACACAGAAGTCAGGAAAAGGGAGTGTGTAGGTAAGATTTGTCTATGTTTCATTTACCTTCAAGGAAGAAATGCTCTTAACAGAGGACTAGAGTAAATAGACCACAGCCCCCTTCCAATAGACTTGGACTTGATTGACTGGACTCCCTGATATTTCTACAAATAAATAAATATTATATTTAACATGCTGCTGCTGCTAAGTCGCTTCAGTCATGTCCGACTCTGTGCGACCCCATAGATGGCAGCCTACCAGGCTCCCCCATCCCTGGGATTCTCCAGGCAAGAACACTGGAGTGAGCTGTCATTTCCTTCTCCATACACACACACACACACACACACACACACACACACACACGTATATATAAGTACTTAACTGTATATAAGCACAAATTATGTGTGGAAAGGTGATGCAAGAAAACTTTGGGGAGGCACAAAATTAGGGAAATTGAGAAAGTCTAAGGATCACTGATAGGGCTGGCAAGGGTGGTCCTTGGCAAGGCTGTAAACAGGGGAGGGGGCAATAGGTCTGGTAGGGGGAGCAGTGCTGTTTCCAGAGACCTGCCTTCAAGTGGCGGTCTTGTCCCAGGTCCCCGCCATCCAGTTAGAACTTAACGGTGGCTTGGCTTCTCTAGGGATAAATGCTTGGCCCATTTTGGGAGATGATGATCTATAAGAACTGTTTAGAAGACTACGAGGGCTGTGTGTGTGTGTGTGTGTGTGTGTGTGTGTGTNTTGTCCCAGGTCCCCGCCATCCAGTTAGAACTTAACGGTGGCTTGGCTTCTCTAGGGATAAATGCTTGGCCCATTTTGGGAGATGATGATCTATAAGAACCGTTTAGAAGACTACGAGGGCTGTGTGTGTGTGTGTGTGTGTGTGTGTGTGTGTGTGTTTAATGATCAACTAATTCATCAGTTAAACTTTTTGTGGCATGTAGAATCTTACCGTGCAGTGGTCCCACAGGGAAACTCACTCATTATTTAAAATACTGCTCATCTGAGGGTGGCATTTAAGAACTGGTCGTTCAGCGACCTGAGCAGCCATGGTGGTCTTAGATTGCCAGAGGAGTAATCTGAGACACGAACGACAGGCTGAAACGACTTTGGGGTGACTCCTGGAGCAGTTAAGCTCACAGGCAGCAAATGGGCCCACTCTACAATTTCACTAGTGATTTTTATCCCTGACAAACTCAGCTTAAAATGGGAAACAGAATCTCTCAAAAACAGAAATGGGTGATTTCAGAAAGCCAACCTCTGACTAAGACCTCAGCCAGATTCATGTCCAGTATGTACGGAGCTCATACTTGCAAGGCTTCCTGGGTAGCTCAGCTGGTAAAGAATCAGCCTGCAATGCAGGAGACCCCAGTTCAATTCCCGAGTCAGGAAGCTGCCCTGGAGAAGGGATAGGCTACCCATTCCAGTAGTCTTGGGCTTCCCTGGTGGCTCAGATGGTAAAGAATCAGCCTGCAATGCTAGAGACCTGGGTTCAGTCCTTGGGTTGGGAGGATCTCCTGGAGGAGGGCATGGCAACCTATTCCAATATTCTGGCCTGGAGAATCCCCATGGACAGAAGAGCCCAGTGGGCTACAGTCTATGAAGCTGCAAAAAGTTGGACACAAGTGAGTGACTCAGCCCACGGCACATATATAAGTCTGGTAAGAGCTCCTGGAACTGACCACCTTTAAGCATGGTGCTTTGATTGTTCTCATTTTACTAAACGTGACATTCAACTAGAGGCTAATCAGCTTTCTCAGGTTAATCAGCTTTCTCAGTTCTGTCTTGCTACCCTTTAATCTTCCAGAGGCCAGAGATCTCCACAGTCTAGTATATTATTGCTATTATCTTAGTAAGATTAAGGTAGGTTAGGCTGTGATAACTGAAGAACAAAAACTATGCCAGATATTCTCTTTTAATTATTGTGTTATCTCAGATTTTGGTTTTGCTCTGTATGAAGGCTTTTGAATAAGAATTTGATTTTTTAGACATATAATTTTCTATATTACTGTTTATTCTTTTTTGTTTTGTTTTGTTTTG
>SJYV01024714.1:158496-173355 GCA_006410875.1 Neotragus pygmaeus | reverse complement strand
ACCCACGGGTAGCCATAAGTTTGTTCTCTGCATCTACGAGTCTGTCTGTTTTTTTATACTCATCCTTTTGCTTGTTTTTATTCCATTCTACATATAAATGAAAACATACAGTATTTGTATTACTCTGTTTGACTTGTTTCACTAAGTGTAACATACCTCCTGGTCCATCCATGTTTTGAAAAGAGCAAAATCGCATTCTTTCTTATAATTGAGTAATGTTAATATTGGGCTTCCCTGGTGGCTCAGTGGTAAAGAATCCGCCTGCCAGTGCAGGAGATGCAAGAGATGGGGGTTCAATCGCTAGCTTGGGAAGATACCCTGGAGTGGGAAATGCAACCTGCTCCAGTATTCTTGCCCAGAAAATGTCATAGACAGAGGAGCCTTGAGGGCTACAGTCCATGGCGCTGCACAGAGTCTGCTATGACAGAGCACACACATACCCACACAATGTTAATATTCTCTACATCTTGGCTATTATAAATAAGTGCCTTCATTTTATTAAGTGGGATGAAAATGAATCTAGGACACCACCACTAAAGTTCTGGGATCTTGGGTTGTTATTCAGCAGCAGGTAACCATAACAGACTTCTCCTCAACTGGAAACCATGGTTAGTTCTAGAGCAGGTCAGGTATCTGTATGAATAACACCTCTCAACTGTATAGCTTGTGACCTTCTATTCTCTGAACACTACTGGCCTTACTCCCCACAATTAGAAATACAAATATCTGGGTTAGAAGCTGTTTAGAAGCTGGAATTGACTGTTAATTCCTCCTGTTAAAAAAAAAAAATAATATTACTGTTTGATTTTCAAGTTGCTTTAAGTTCTAGCCTGGTTACTAGTTCTCCTAGAGTTGTGCCTCTGGCTTTCAGATCAGCATTTAGAACTGGATAGCTGGTGTCGGTCATATTGATAATCTGGCTGAAACCCTGCCTAAGACCCATTCATAATTACTTTCCTCCTTGCTCAGCCTCTCTGATGGGTAGGCACTGATGCCAGAATACTGCAAAATGTGTTAAGACAGAAAAGAAGCTAATCAACTTTGGATTCTGTCTTAGTCTGCTTGAAGCACTATGACAAAATACCATGGACTGGGTGGTTTAAACAATAAATGTTTATTTCTCACAGTTCGGGAGTCTGGAAGTCTGAGATCAGGGTGTGAACACAGTTGGGTTCTACTGAGGGCTTTCTTCCTGGCTGGCAGGGAACCACCTTCTGGCTGTGTGCTCAAACAGCCTTTCCTCGGTGCATATGGAGGAGTTGGGGGAGGAGAGGAAGAGAGAATTATCTTCCTCTTCTTATTATAAGTGTACTAACTCTCTCCAGAGGATCAGACCCTCATGACCTATTTGTTGTTGTTCAGTCGCTAAGTCATGTCTTGACTCTGCAACCCCATGCCATGCTCCTCTGTCCTGCACAGTCTCCCAGAGTTTGCTCAAATTCATGTCCACAGAGTTGGTGGTGCTGTCTAACTATCTCATCTTCTGCCACCCCCTTCTCCTTTTGCCTTCAATCTTTCCCTGCATCAAGGTCTTTTTCAATAAGTTGGCTCTTTGCATCAGGTGGCCAAAATACTGGAGCTTCAACTTCAGCATCAGCCCTCCCAATGAATATTCAGGGTTGATTTCCTTTAGGATTGACTGGTTTGATCTTCTTGCAGTCCATGGAACTCTCAAGAGTCTTCTCCAGCACCACAATTTGAAAGCATCAGTTCTTTGGCACTCAGACTTCTTTATGGTCCAACACTCACATCCATATATGACTACTGGAAAAACCATATAGCTTTGACTGTATGGACCTTTGTTGGCAAAGTGATGTCTCTGCTTCTAAATACACTGTCTAGATTTGTCATAGCTTTCCTCATAACCTAATCTAAATGTAATTAGGTACTGAAGCCCTTCCTCCAGTACTAATCACATTGGGGATTAAGACTTCAAGGTATGAATGTGGGGGATATACACAGTCTGTAACAGATGATGTGCAAAAAGGGAATTAACATAGCATTCCTGAGGCTGCTGACCTGAGAAAGGATTGCTTGCATGGTTGGCCCTTGAGTGATGCTAGACAACCTAGATTTTCAGTTTGCTTCCACCAATCCCTAACTCCTAAGAGGGGCTTACTCTTTGAACTTTTTGTACAAATGATATAGTTTACACTGAACAACTATTTTCCCTCTGAAAGTCTGGAACTTTGGGATGTGCTTAGCCAAGGGTGACCAGCCCCCAGAGGAAACCTTGGGTAATGAGTCTCTAATAAGTTTCCTGGGTAGACAACATTTCACACATGTTGGCACAGTTTGATGCTGGAAGGATTGAGCATTTCCTGTATGATTCTGCTGGAAGATGACTATTGGAAACATGCACCTCGTTTCCTCCAGACTTCACCCCATGTGCCTTTTCCCATAATGCGTTCCACCTTTTCCCTGTAATGACTCACAGACGTGACTGTGACTATATGCTGAGTCCTCATGTTGAGTTACCAGATCTGTGGTGATCTTGGGGACATCTGATGGCAAGTAGAGAACAAAAGAGAATCCCTCCCCTTCATCCACCCTCCCATAGACCCACCAATGTTCCAGTTTTTTTCTTTTGCTAGAAAACTTTACCTTTAATGAAAGGAGATTTAGATTTTTATTAATTAATAACAGTAACATGTAGGTTTTAATGATTTATATGCTTGCTTAACTTACCTGTCTTCATTTTTTGTCTGCTTTTCCTAACCTCTCATTGCTCCTTAATTGCTTCAATGAGATTCCCCCCACCCTCACCCCACCAATCACTCTGCTGAAGCAGCTCTCATCCAGCTCATCCTTAAACTCCATCTTGCCAGTTTTCATTCCTCATCCTTCATCTTACTCGGTCAGCGTGATTCCCCACAGTTGAACTCTCTCTCTCCTTGGAACGTTTTCTTCCTTGGGTATTGAAATGCCACTGTTGCCTGATTTTCCTCTGACTCCTCTCTCCACTCCTTTTCTGTCTCCTTCACTAATTTTGCCTCCTGTTTTTCGAAGCTTCAGATGTTGGAACAGCTTGGTTCTGAGCTGCCTTCTATTCTTTATTTAGACACTCTTCCTTGCCTCATGGCTTCTAGTCTCATATCTTTAAAATATCATCCGTACGCTGATACCACTAGAATTTATATCTCCAACGTCAAACTCTCCCTTGAGCTTCAGACTTTTATATGAGACCACACAGTGTAGCTCTCTGTTTATAAGTATAAAGGCTTTCAAACTTGGAATGCTCAAAGCAGGACTCCTGATTCTTTGTCCCCATATTCCTATCTCTGTGTATATCTCCTCTGTCTTCTTTTCTTGACCAATGACATTTAGCATCTACCCTGCTCTAGGAGCTACCCACCATTTTTATCCTCCGTAGTCACAGTCCCACTCCAAAATATCATCAGGTTGTTCTTTGGCTCCAGTGGGATTCATGTATTGTACCCTAGTAACTCTGGATCGGGACTCTTTAACCCATGCTCTTAAAGTTGTGTGAGAATACAAGCCTCTTTGAGAATTTTATAACTACCAACCATCTCAGTAAAATACAGATACCTACATAAACCAAGCTGTATATATGTGTCTGGTGTGTATATTTTATTACTTATTTATATTATGTTAGTTGCTCAGTCGTGTCTGACTCTGCGACCTCAAGAACTGTAGCCTGCCAGGCTCCTTTCTCCATGGAATTCTCTGGGCAAGAATACTGGAGTGGGTACCAATTCCATTCTCCAGGGGATCCTTCCCAACCGAGGGACTGAACCCCGGTCTCATGCATTGCAGATGGATTCTTTACCAGCTGAATCACCAGGGAAGCCTCATTTGTATTACATATTTATATAACATATATATAATGGATATATGTTTAATGAATATATGTTTTCAAATGCATTAAAACAATATGTGGAAGAAAATCAAAGTCATAAGAAAGAATAGGTATGCTAGAGTAACAAATTAATTTCAAAAATCTCAGTTTTTTTTTTTTTNCATATTTATATAACATATATATAATGGATATATGTTTAATGAATATATGTTTTCAAATGCATTAAAACAATATGTGGAAGAAAATCAAAGTCATAAGAAAGAATAGGTATGCTAGAGTAACAAATTAATTTCAAAAATCTCAGTTTTTTTTTTTTTCTTCTTCGTTTTCACAATACATGTCCATTGCTATGTTGGCACTTGTCTCCCAAATCAGTCCTTCAGTATATAATTATGTTCTCTAAGCCTCGTCTTGGCCACTATTGTCTCTAGCCTGATTGGTAAGACCCTTATAATGGTCTCCCTGCTTCTGTAATTGTCTCTAACCATAATCATTTTTTGAGTTACTATGGAGTAGGGGGTGGGGGAGTGAGTGCAGGAAGTAGACTGTATGAATGAGAATCTTGGACCTGACCCTTAACTAGTTCTGTCAGTTTCCTTATCTTTACAACAGAGTCATTATGAAGATTACGTAGTTCGATTACACACACACACACACAAACACACACACACACACACACACAATGCAGGAGACCCTGATATGATTCCTGAGTTGGAAGTTCCCCTGGAGAGGGATAGGCCACCCTCTCCAGCATTCTTGGGCTTCCCCAGTGGCTCAGACAGTAAAGAATCTGCCTGCAGTGTTGGAGACCTGGGTTTGATCCCTGGGTTGGGAAGGGCATGGCACCCCACTCCGGTATTCTTGCCTGGAGAATCCCCATGGACAGAGGAGCTTGGCAGCTATAGTCCATGGGGTCACAAAGAATTAGACATGACTGAGCTGCTAAGCACACACACACACACACACACACACACACTCACACATATAAACATAAAACATTTGGATAGCACCTAGTACAAGAAACTCAGTACACTAAACTCAGTGTTAGTAATTATAGTATAGTTTCAGTCCAAGTTCAAATGCCTGAGAACCAGGAGAGCCAATAGTGTAAGTGTCAGTCTGAAATCTGACAGACTCAAGACCTCAGATGAGCTGATTTTTCAGCTCCAGTTTTTTTCATCAGGAAAAGACTGATGTCCCAGCTCAGTCAGGCAGGAGTTCTCTCTTATTCAGCCTTTTTTGTTTTACTCAGGTTTTTAATCAATTAGATAATTGCTACCTATATTGAGGAAGGGACTGCTTTATTCCATCTACTAATTCAAATGTTAATTTCTTCCAAAAATGCTCCAGGGAACTCCCAACACTGAACTCTCCCATGACTAGATCATTAGGTGCCCAGAATGTTTGACCAAATATCTAGGCCACTAATGATCTAGTCAAATTGACACATAAAATTACCATCACAATTACTACTACTGTTAATGCACTCCTCAGCTTGAGTCAGCTTTTACCAGTATAAATCCAGTCATATCACTTCACTCCTAGTCCATGTCTTCCAACAATCTCTCATCACATTTCCTGTACACAAACACACACACACACACACACACACACACACACACCCCTCTGATTCTCAGAGTCCCACTACATTTCTGTCATAGGCTCCTTCAGGCAGATTCTTTTTTAAGAATAATTAGGTTTTGATTACATTATAGTTGCTCTACAATGTTGCATTAGTTTCTGCTTTATAATGAAGTGAATTAGCTATATGTACAGGTATATCCCCCCTCTCTCGGACTGCCCTTCCAATACCTCCCCCCCACCAATCCCACCCTTCTAGGTCACCACAGAGCACTGAGCTGAGCTCCTTATGCTATACAGCAGGTTCCCACTAGCTATCTATTTTACACATGCTCATGTATATATAGTGTGTGTATATATATATATATATATATATTTGATATTGAGCTTCATGAGCTGTTTATTTTGGAGATTAATCCCTTGTCAATTGCTTCATTGGCAAATATTTCCTCCCATTTGAAGGTTATCTTTTTGTCTTGTTTATGGTTTCCTTTGATGTGAAAAACCTTTTAGGTTTAATTAGGTCCATTTAGCTGTCTGTAGCTCTCATTAGCATAGCTCTCCTTAGTATAGCTCTCCATAGCTTAACCTTAGCTTAGCCCTCCTTAGAATAGCTATCATTACCTCAGCTCTCCTTGGCTTCTCTCTCCTTAAATACCTAACTTTAGCTTAGCTCTCTATAGCTTACCTCCCCTTAGCTCAGATCACCTAAGATTAATCAGCTCCCCTAAGCGCAGCCCTCCTCTGCTCCTGGGCGTGGCTCTGCTTAACCCAGCTCTCCTTTCATTAGCTTAGCTCTTCTTAGCTCAGCCCTCCTTATCTCTCCTAATTACTTCTTAAGTAATTGGTGGCTCAGACGGTTAAGCATCTCTCTACAATGTGGGAGACTTGGGTTCGATCCCTGGGTCGGGAAGATCCCCTGGAGAAGGAAATGGCAATCCACTCCAGTACTATTGCCTGGAAAATCCCATGGACAGAGGAGCCTGGCAGGCTACAGTCCATGGGGTCACAGAGAGTCGGACACGACTGAGTGACTTGACTTGACTTTAGGTCCCATTCCAGGTTTATCAGATATTCTTCTTCAAGGCCACCCTTCGGTGCCCACTGACACCCCCAACTCAGAGAAATTCCGCCAGGATTTCTAAGTTGCCTCTTTAAATCATTTGTTACTACTCTTGAGGCAGCAACAACAATAACAGCACCTCATGAGACCACAGCACCCCCATATTTCCTCCAAATAAATCCTCTCTTTTTAACTTCATAATTAAATTTTTGGTATTTGTTTATACAGTGGGAGGTGGATAATATGTTGAGTTCTTGTATACTTGAACACTTTCTTTGCAAGTCTGGCAGATGGTCGAGCTCTAGCCCTTTACTATAGAATAAGGGGTCAGTTATCATCTGTTCTCTTGAGGCCCCAATCAACACATATAAACAAAGGCCCCCTTTTTAATATCTCATTGTATAAGCATTGTCACGTTTTTTCTAAAGTGGGTAATTTTCACTGTTACAACAGTGTTTGGAGATGTTCATGTTCACCAGTGTTACATGCTTTTATTTGTAAAATCTATAGTTCACTAATAACTAAAAACTACTAATGAAAATATTTCACTTCTTCTGTTATTTATGTGTTGACTTAAAAGAGCGCACAACCTGAGAGTTGTGAGTTAAGCTTTATTTGGAGCAAAATGTAGATAGCAGCCCAGGAGACAGCATCTCAGAGAGCTCCAAGAAACTGCTTTAAAGGGGTCAGGATATCTATGATTTTGGTGAGGGGGACTTCATACATTTAAGCACGTATTTTTGCAGATTTCTGAGGAACAGATGTCTTCTTGAAGGAATTTAGTGCTTTTCTAGATATGAGGAGATATAAGAATTGGGCTCATAAAATATCTAAATGAAGACCTGTTCTGCCAGTTTTCCAGAGCACAGAGGGCCTCATTCCTGATCTCCACCCTGACCTCCCTTCAGGGGTGTGCAGTGTGGAAAGTCAAGGCTGGAGCACTGTGTGTGATTTAATTCCTGTAGCGATAGATGACAGGTGCTCATGGCAAGTGTCAAAATTTGTAGTAGACATATGTATGCATATGATCTTTTTGTCTAAAGTGTGTACAGTGTTTACATATTTATATACTGTAAAAGTATAATACCAGTGAGCTTGGATAATTTTCATTCTATCACTAAATAACTTATTTTGTCTTTGGTTAAAATCATATGTTTATGTCCTATCCAGATACTTATACTAGTCTTGGTGTTTTTTTCTGCATTTGTATAAAATATATACATTCCCTTTGTAAAACTTCTTGAAATGTATTTTAAATATTTAAATTTTCTTTTGAGAGTTATGTATTATTTGGTGGGAAGTTTTAAGAAATTCAAGCCTGGGAGGTAGCATCTCAAGTAAAGTTGAGAGAACTAATCCAGTAAGGCAAGGGAAGAGCTAAGATCTAGGGAGTATTGCACCAAAGGGCAGGTATTCCGAAATATCAAGAGATTGTTAAAGAAAACTAGATAGCCCTAGTTAAGGAATTTAGCACTTTTCTATGTATGAGAAGATGCAAGAGTCTGGACTCACTGAAACAATTCCTTAGTTATATAAACCTCACCTCTCTGGGTTCAGTAGCCTCTGTTTTCATACCCTGAGTTTCTTCAGTGCTCAATGGCTCACACTGGAGGGGTATAATTGCTGATGATTGTGACATCTTTTGTTTACCAAAATAGCAGGAAATATTCCATTTCTCAGATCCTCCTCTTGGTAAGGAATTCAACCAATATTATGAAACATTTTATGACCAAATTTTGTCCCAAGGCATTGGGAGGCTCATCCCAGATCAGGTGACATTTTTTGTGAATATGCCACTCTATGTGCTAATTTGTGGTCTAGGCCCTGTTGATAATTAAAGATTCTCTGTCTTATTAGTCTATGATCCAAGAGATAGTCTCCCTTGTTGCTTCTTTGCATACCTGGACTCACACTATTAAAATTATTCTATGTAGCATTATAAATGTGATCTATTTCCTCATTTTATTTAGCCATCAATCTTGTTTGAAGCTTGGTTACATATTGAGTACTAAATGAGAAAACAGTCTTATAAAAGAGAATATAAGTAATGTAGGTAGTAGTACTGACAAAGTCATAGTGCAATAGGAAGACACAAATAAAAATCAAACAATTTGGAAACAAAGAACAAATTAAAACAATTAATACAACCATCAGGTTCACAGGAGAGTCAGCTGGAGAAGTCAAATTCTGGCAGGATTAGGTAGAGAAAAAGGATAAATGTCTCATCTTTGTTTACAAAGATATACTTTATTAATTTGTAGGTCATAGCATAAGGGTGGGGGGGGGGCAACAGGTAAAGCAAGTATATTTCCAAAAGTCATAAAGTTATAAATCATGTTCATCAGTCCCATTCTTGTTGATCTGGATGAAATAATCAGGTTTTCCATTAGTTTTGTCATTTGCTACCCAGTTCTGTGGTATTATATAAAGCTATCAGAAACTAATATTTGTTTAAAAGTTTTTTTGAGTCTTCTTGAAAAGCTTCATTTTGTAAAAGCATCAGTGTAAAGTAATAATTGCCTGTACAGGGCAAATCTTAAACAGCATGATTAAAGATTTGAATACATGCAAGTAGCAGGAAACTTGGATATTTCTATGCCATAATATTTTAGGATAACTAGAATTATGATTGACAACATTATATGAGGACAGGTAGGATGTCCATATAAAGTTTGGAATATCTATATCAATGATATTTATACATATACTATAACCTAAGTTTCATCTCCAGTCCTTTGACAATATTTTTGAAATAATTAAACATACCCAATAAACTTTAACATTCATCTCTGAGATGTTGCAGAATTCTTTCAAAGCATCCCAGACTTCAGTTGGAGGTTAAAAGAACTTTAGTTAGATTTTGATATTTGGGAATTTTGTTAAAAATCCAAAGAGACGTTGTGGGGTGGGAGGTGGGAGGGGGATTCTGGATTGGGAGCTTGTGTACACCTGTGGTGGATTCATGTCGATGTATGGCAAACCCAATAGAGTATTGTAAAGTCAAATTAAAAAATAAATTAATTAAAAAAATAACAAAAAAAAGTTTTAAAACATAATAGGATCACAGATTTTTATGAAATGATACTTATATAACCAAAGTCACAAAAAGTTTACTTATGGGCACAGAAACTCACAAAAACTCATATCAAAAAAGAGTACTCTAACAAAGAGAGAAATCAAATTCCAGTCTGTATCAGCTTACTAAACTACAAAATCCCTTTATTTACTTAACTTCAATCTAAATTTAGTTGATCCTAACCATGCAAAAAACTTTTTCTTGGGATTCCTTTCCATAGCCTTTCATCACTTTCTATATATATATATCAGCTTGTTTCTTATTTTTTCATCCAAATAAAAGATATTTTATTAAATAGAAGCTCTAACATTCTTTTTCCTCAATCAATATAATTCCATCCCTCATACCTTTCTTTACTGAAAACACGGTTTAGTTTTAATTATATGGTTAAATTAGAATCCTCAACTCTTAAAAAAAGAAAAAACTTAATTTCTAGTGAAAACTAAGAAGTAAGCAATTATGAACTGCCTTGACATTACCATTCTGAATATTGGTGAACATAATTATCAGTGATAATTTCTAAAAACATTTATTTTCTGGTAGAGAACATCTCAGAGTAGCATCATTTTCATTAATAGTCCTAAATACCTTTAGTTTCTCTATTTAGTAATTATTTTCTCAGTATCTTCTTTTTTTGGATATTATCAAACTATTCAATAAACTTCTACCACTTAAATTAGCACAATTCTAGAACTTTGTTATCAAATATCTGAAGAGATCATTTTAATTAGATATTTCTAAAATATATTTTTAAAGAGTTTACCCAGATGCTCTTATCTCATTTATAGTCTCATCATATCAAGTTATTTCTGCAACAGGTATAATCAAGTCTTTCTTGACTTCTATTATACTGAGTTGCAATACAGCATTATACTTATTATTGACTCTAAAGACATATCTATATTAATTAGATCAACAAACAAACTTTAGTAACAAGTATCAACTTAATATTGAACATTTCCCAGTTCGATTTCCTAGTTCGCGTGAACCTGGAACAGGTTTCTTTGGCCAGTTTCTTCAACTTGTAAGCCCTTTCTTTTAAACTGAACAGAGCTGTTTATAAATTCAATTTTGATAATATATTCCAGAGAGAGAGCTATCTCATATATAACGTGTGCATAGACGTATAATATAAACAGGCAAAACTAGAGATCTCATGGCTTTACTTAAAAATCTTGGTCATGAATCAGGTAACACAACATAAATTTACTAATTTAGAAAGAACAGTTGGAATACCTTCAAGTTACAAACTCAGATGACTAAGGTTTTACTATTCGTAAAGTTTAGCTAAGGGAGTATTCCCAGCAGTTTGAATTCTAAAACTATCACTTTGTCTCTCTCTCTCTCTCTCTCTCTCTCTCTCTCTTTTTTTTTTTTTTTTTGTTTTAGGTCTTGCCTGAATTAGCTAATTAGGCTGTCTCAGTTCTTTGTATCCTGTATCTACATTCTGATTGGTAGAGATTTGCAAGAGAAAGACAGTTGGTTTTAGTTTCTCAAAGAACAAGTCTGTCACTTAAATGGTAATGAAAGATTGTTTTGTCCAGCTATATCAACTATGTATTAGTGAGAATATTTCTAACTAAACTGAAATTTACAAGGTCTATGTTCTAGAACTTTAGTGTTAAATTTATCATGTCTTCAAAATCTTGTATAAGGCTTTTTTTTGATATTGAGCTGCAGGAACTGCTTGTATATTTTGGAGATTAATCCCTTGCCAGCTGCTTTGCTTACAAATATTTTCTCCCATTCAGAGGGTTGTCTTTTCATTTTGTTTATGGTTTCCTTTGCTGTGCAAAAGCTTTCAAGTTTAATTACGTCCCATTTATTTTTGGTTTTATTTTCATTACACTAGGAGTTGGATTGAAAAACCATTATCAGTATTTTAAAACTATTATTGCCTTCAAAAATTTGAAAATCTTTGCCATTCACTGTTGGTACTACAGTTGACCCTTGAACAACAGAGGTTTGAACCATAAAGTCCATATACAGATTCTTTTCAATAAACATATATATTTATACACTGTAAATATTTTTTCTCTTATATTTCTTTAACATTTTCTTTTTTCTAGCTTAATTTATTATAAAACTAGTGTATAATACATACATAAAACATGTTGAATGTTAGGATTATTGGCAAGCCTTCTGATCAACAGAAATAGGCTATCAGCAGTTAAGCCCTTGTGGAGTCAAAAGCTATACACTTATTTTTGACTTTGTGGGATAAGTGAAAAGGAGAGTGAAGAAGTTGGCTTAAAGCTCAACACTCAGAAAACGAAGATCATGGCACCCGGTCCCATCACTTCATGGGAAATAGATGGGGAAACAGTGGAAACAGTGTCAGACTTTATTTTGGGGGGCTCCAAAATCACTGCAGATGGTGATTGCAGCCCTGAAATGAAAAGACGCTTACTCCTTGGAAGGAAAGTTATGACCAATCTATACGGCATATTGAAAAGCAGAGACATTACTTTGCCAACAAAGGTCTGTCTAGTCAAGGCTATGGTTTTTCCAGCAGTCATGTATGGATGTGAGAGTTGGACTGTGAAGAAAGCTGAGCACCAAAGAATTGATGCTTTTGAACTGTGTTGTTGGAGAAGACTCTTGAGAGTCCCTTGGACTGCAAGGAGATCCAACCAGTCCATTCTAAAGGAGATCAGTCCTGGGTGTTCTTTGGAAGGAATGATGCTGAGGCTGAAACTCCGAAACTTTGGCCACCTCATGCAAAGAGTTGACTCATTGGAAGAGACTCTGATGCTGGGAGGGGTTGGGGGCAGGAGGAAAAGGGGACGACAGAGGATGAGATGGCTGGATGGCATCACCGACTCAATGGATATGACTTTGAGTGAACTCTGAGGGTTGGTGATAGACAGGGAGGTCTGGCATGCTGTGATTCATGAGGCTGCAGAGTTGGACATGACTGAGTGACGGAACTGAACTGAACTGAACTAGCACCCTGAACCCCTGTACTGGTAGAAGGTCAACTGTACAGAAAACTTAAAGAACTAAAGGATTGTGTGTGTGTTTGGAGAAATGGGGTAAAGAACTAAAGAAGTGTGTATGTGTATGTATGGAGAAATGGGGTCAAAGTAATGGGCAATGGGAAGAAGTCCAGTTGATAAAGTCAGTGTATGAACTTGCCATGATCCTGTATTTTAAGCACTGATTAGGTCTTTGGAGACGGTTTTTCTTCAACTGATTAGAACTCCCTACAGATAAATTTATTCTACTTGTTGTCGATTATCTGTGAACCTCTGAATGGAAAATCAGTAGATGAATGCACTGAGCTAGTCTTTATTCAGTTTGTGTTCTCCTCCCCACCACCCATCCCAAATCCAGTTGAAGAACTTGAAAAGTTAGCTGTTCTAAGCAGTAAGATCCTTTATGCTATGGATAAAAGCTAAAAATGAAAGTCATGCTCTGTCAATACCTCTGGAATAATTTATGGAATAATTTACTGAAGCCTTTCAAGGAGGACTTGGGAAGTAGATTTAGCATGCTGTTTCCGACTTTGAAGTATAAAATGGCAGGCTTGCTTTCCTGTTCCTTTTATCTTCTGATAGGTAAGAGTTATGAGTAAATTCAGACTTCCAAATAGAGTAATTAAAATTAAGACCAGAAAACAATAGGTGAAATGAGCACATTTAAAAGTTGGATTTGGGATACAATCCTTATTGAAAAATAATCACTTTCCCTTCAAATGAGCACTTCCAAATAGCCAGATTTTACTGTTGGTAGAGGAAATATTGTCTTAGTGTCAACTTTTGTATTAAGAAAATAAGTAAAATTAAAAATTTTGGCAATTGAAACACATTTTTTTTACTGAGTCATCACTAATCTCTTTGGCATCTTAGGAAGACTGAACACTAAATAAAACTGATAAGTGAAAAGTGTTGGTATTAACTGCCAGATATTTGGGCTAAATAACTCCTGGGTCCTGGGAGTGATTTGATTCCAAGGCCTGAAGCCTTTAGTAATTAGTAGGAAAAGGGAGATTGTGAAAGAATTTTCTTTATCTTTTCACCCTGTTTCTCATGGTCATTTCATTAAAAAGACCTGGATGTGTTCAAGAGGCTTTTTAGGTCCTCTGTAAAACAAGGATAGCTTTTGATGCATTAATGAATCAGAGTAATGCTTTATGCATATTCGTGAAACCAAAGGCCAAACTTATATTTACTCCACTATAAAGAATAAGATGCAACATGGAAAGAGGACTTGCCTTTGCTAATATCAATTACTAGCATCTCGAAGGCAATGGTGCCCATAGAAAGTCAGTAATCCAGGCAGGGGTGTGCTTGTGAGTGAACTGAACAGAAAGAAAAGATGTCATAAAAAGAGAAAAAGAAAGACAGGAAAAAGAAGGCATTTTGGATGCTTATTGAGCAGGGACCTTGATATAACCAAAGGGCAGTCAACTAGGAAAAATGAGTAATATCTGTACCATACACTGTTTCTAATTGTTTTCTTAATCATTTTTGCAGCAGGATGGAGTCTTTCCTGGTAAGACACAAATAAGCCCTTGTGCTTTACTCACCCTTAAAGATAAAGTGAACATTACATTTAGTGCAAGTGCCACTTTTTTTTAGCAGGTAAGCATGAACTTGCACATAGAGGCATTTGTGGATTTGGCTTTGAAAAACTCATAACAGCTCATGATGGTAACTGGCAAATTGAATTTAAGCTAAATAGGATATTTGTCAATGAAAATAAGTAATATGGACTGACAGTTTTTCCCACTTTAAAGTTCTCCTCTGACAAACTAGAGCCATAGTCTCTAGTACCAGAGAAAATCATACACATGAAAAAGTACCTTCAAACTTTTACAAGAGAAGTGTCTTTCCTATTCTAGGATGTAACACTAGCATGATGGGAGAAGTTCAAAGAACTCACAGTGGTTTTGGTTAAACTGACTCTGGACTCCTTACATGGAATTTCAACAAAAATAGCCCACATTGTTAAGTTTTGCCTAGTAGATGAACCACAGGAGATAAATTGTGTGAATTTATATTATTGCTCCATTATTATGCCAGTTCAGTTCAGTTCAGTCACTCAGTCATGTCAGACTCTTTGTGACCGCATGAATTGCAGCATGCCAGGCCTCCCTGTCCATCACCAACTCCCAGAGTTCACTCAAACTCATGTCCATTGAGTCGGTGATGCCATCCAGCCATCTTCTCCTCAGCCATCTGTCATCCCCTTCTCCTCCTGCCCCCAATCCCTCCCAGCATCAGAGTCTTCTCCAATGAGTCAACTCTTTGCATGAGGTAGCCAAAGTACTGGAGTTTCAGCTTTAGCATCATTCCTTCCAAAGAAATCCCAGGG
>SJYV01024714.1:126654-158475 GCA_006410875.1 Neotragus pygmaeus | reverse complement strand
TCACTTTCTGCCATAAGGGTGGTGTCATCTGCATATCTGAGGTTATTGATATTTCTTCCGGCAATCTGGATTCCAGGTTGTGCTTCTTCCAGCCCAGAGTTTCTCATGATGTACTCTGCATATAAGTTAAATAAGCAGGGTTACAATATACAGCCTTGACGTACTCCTTTTCCTATTTGGAACCAGTCTGTTGTTCCATGTCCAGTTCTAACTGTTGCTTCCTGACCTGCATATAGGTTTCTCAAGAGGCAGGTCAGGTAGTCTGGTATTTCTATCTCTTTCAGAATTTTCCACAGTTTATTGTGATCCACAGTCAAAGGCTTTGGCATAGTCAATAAAGCAGAAATGGATGTTTTTCTGGAACTCTCTTGCTTTTTCCATGATCCAGTGGATTTGGTAATTTGATCTCTGGATCCTCTGCCTTTTCTAAAACCAGCATGAACATCAGGAAGTTCACGGTCCATGCATTGCTGAAGCCTGGCTTGGAGAATTTGAGCATTACTTTACTAGCGTGTGAGATGAGCATCACACCTCAAATCCAGTTGCTCGGGTACTGTATGAGTGCTAGTTTTAATTTCATTTTCGATATGATTAAGACTTGGCTTATCTTTTCTATTGCCAGAAATTATCAGGAGCCACATAAGCCTCAGAGTTATTAGCCTGTGTAAGCGCCCCACTCTCTTTTCATCTACCTTGATTTAGAAGGTCGGGTCTTTCAGACTATAGAGTAGAAGATGGATGCTGTGTAGATCGTTGTATCGACCCTTGGAAAGGAGGTAACCTGGAATGCCACCAGGCCTATGGTGATTCTACATGACAGAGAAGTACATTTTTATGTACAGGATCACTACTATTTTCAAACTTGGCACCACAGCATTGTGTAGCCTGCTCTAGCCAACATATGATTAGAAAAAGAAGCACCTGTATATTTTCCATGTATTATGATATCCATATATGCATTTGGGTATCATTGTCTGTATTACACAGAGAAAGACTTTAGAAAGATGTATCTAAGAACACATAATCTATAGAGGAGAACTGAGATTTAACTGTATGGCTTCAGAGGGACCACTTCTATCAGTTATCTATCACATATGGGTAGACTAGGCTTTCACATGTTTGTCTCCTAAAATACAAAACTGCCCAGTGAAGTATTATGGTTACTATTATTACCGCTTTTCAGATAGGAAGGCCGAGACTCAGAAAGATGTAAATAATTCTTAACTGAGGCTCCTGCACTAGAACATGCTAATTTTAGGTTTGAACTGTTTCTTGTTTATATTGACATAAATGAAACCTTCACTCTAAGAGAAAATGATTTCATTACTTGGTGAATAAGAACTCCTCCTATTCTTGATTCAGTTGCACAAGTTTTAGTTCAGTGTGTTGAGGGCTTTCCTGATGACACCAGGGTAAAGAATCCGCCAGCCAGTACAGGAGACATGGGTTCAGTCCCTGGGTCAGTAAGATCCCCTGGAGAAGGAAATGACAACCCGCTCATATTCTTGCTTGGGAAATCCCATGAGGAGGGGAGCTTGATGGGTGACAGTCCATGGCATTGCAAAGAATAGAACACAACTTAGCAACTAAACAACTAACATGCTTACAGAAGAGATATTTGAAAATCCATTTTTAGAGGAATGAATTAAACAGAATATGTTTTAGTAAAATAACATAATTCAAGGTTTGAAATCTAAAAGAGATCCAGAAAAATGATTCAAACATGTATTTTATGTATGAAATATGCTTATTAATAAAATGTGCACTTTTCAGTTTGTTATAGTAAAGCATTCACATTTACAGTATAAAAAATTTAACATTAGCATTTTCTTTTTCCTTTCAACAGTGTTCCAGAATTTATGTTATAACTTCAATATATTACAAGTTGTGTATCAACTTGGCATCCTAGTCTCTATGAATTTTGTTTAAATTATGTGAAAAATGCAATTTGACCCCAAGCAAAGATTGAATATATACTACTTCTGTGCTGATTTGTATCTTCATTTTATTTCCTTTTTAAAACAGAATTTTCTCTTTCAAGTCACAGAATATTTTAGACCGTTCCTTTATTTATAAGGAATTCTCAGGATCCTGTAAGAAATATTTACAGTTTTATACAATTCTCTCGTGTATTCTCTCATGTAGTATTAGGTAGATAATTTTAATTCTGAAATTAAAGTGGCAAGAGAAAGAAATTCCTGCTTGTATACTGCAGAATTATATAACAATGGCATTATATAAGTATGCAACATTAGATCTATATTTTAAGTCATAATTCATCACAACATAAACTAGGTATTAAGGTTACTAAAGTGATTTTGCATAATAGTGAGATGGGCTCATTCAGTCACTTGGTTCTATTATTCACTATATTTCAGTAAGAAAATAAACTTCCAAAGCATACATACAGATAGATAGCAAACTTACCAACAAAGATGAGACCATAATTCTACTTCCAAACCTTCTTGTCTGGGGAACCTTATCTGTTCTGTATAACCTATTTCAGCACAAGACAACAGAGAAAGAAGTTTTCTCCTATCTCTTTAAGATGCATGTCATCCCATTAAAACTACTGACTCTTTCAATTTTTTAATGATACTACCCCCAAGAGCTTTTATTCTGTCACAGCCAATGTGCTCACTGTAGGTTATAAATTTTGATAGCTATATAACTCTTTGGGACCAACTTTTATGAGAATTATTTTACGTGTATTCTTAGAAAGTTTCTTTATGGCCAACTTTTGATGTGCTATTTTAATCCTAACAGAGGGAACTGATATCATTGGAAAAGATATTTAAGCAAGGTAACTATATTTCATGGCCAGTGTAGATCGTTCTTAATCCCTACCCACCTCCATTCCTTGTGTCTTTCACTACTGAGGCTCAGGAGAAAGAGAGAATTGAGGGAATTCTACTATCCCACATCTCCTTGAAGTTGAACGGAAGGCAGTTATTTTGAACTAATAATTGCCCCTTGGTTTTCAAAGTCCATTAAGCTTAATCGTCTCGTTTAATTTTCTTGGCTGGTCTTCACTCTAAAAATACCTTGTGTTCTTTTTACTTTTCCTTCCCTGATAGGAGCAGACAAGATCTGGTTTTAATTCACACTACATAAAATTACCAAAAGGAACCAGTGAACATTCTTTTGGTGAAAAAATATCTATGGTAATGCCTGCCTCCATTTCATCAAAGAGTGCGATTGCATGGCACATACAGAGTGACCAGGTAGATTTTGATGATATAATTACCAAATTTACTTCTTTAGCTGGCATAAAAACTAGGTCTTCAGGAATTAAATAGCCTTTTCACAGGAGATAAGAGGTAGATTTCACAATGCCAACTTCTTTCTTGTGTGCTGACTTGGTCGAAGTCTACTCTTAACTCCCTTAAAGGTTCTCACAGATGCTGTCTTAGGCTGATGTGTCTACATACCAGTTTTCTGTAGTAAAGTCCACATGCATAAAGAAGAGGAGCATGGTATCTTTTGTCATCAGAACATGATATCTTTTGTCATTATCAAAACTAGGCAGTGTGAGTTTAAAAACCAGAAAATTCTGGCTTTTGCCAAAACTAGAAAAGTACTCAATTGCATAAACTCAGGCTTTGAAGGAGAATAGAAAGGGAAAACAAACATATTCCAATTTTGTCTTTATGTTTACAGTTGTTTGTGGATTTAATTTTTTTAAAAATTCCAGATCAACAATCTACAAAATTTTGTATTGATTTTTCAAAATTCCGTTAAAATCACTAAAAATATCACTAATTTTCAGCACATTAAAAAATATATAATTGTCTTGTTTTAATGATGTAGAGGTAGTTAAGTTGTTTTTAAAACAATCCAAAGTTTTAAAAATAATATTTCCCTATGTTGTTGGAAATCAAGAAATTACTGCTCTTCTGAAAGCAAGTGAAGTTCTTATGGTATAGTATATGTGTCTCTTGGGTTTTTGTTTGTTGTTTTGCTTTGTTTTCCAGACTTGTTCATTTCTCCTTTGTACTATACAAACATCAATCAATGATTGATGGCAGCCAAGCTGGTCAAATAGTGATATGCATAATGATTCCTGTAGGTGGCGCTACAATCCTGTGAGAATAATGACAGCCACCAACAGGCCTCCATTATGGTTTAGCTAGATACTGATTTGGGAGTCCTTCAGAAAAATGGAAACACTAATTAAAAAGTTAGTTAAGCCTAAGCAACAGTGATTTGTCCAATTTAGGAAAAAATGGGAAATTATGTTGAATAAATCTGGAAATAAATACAAAAATATGTATCATATTTAAACATCAACACCAAGTCTTTCTCAAAACCACTCCCAATTTATCCTTCCTAGAACTCTTGGCAACCACATTTCTCATACACTGAAAAAGGACAAGGGGATCAAAAAGCTGCACTGGCTTCCTCAGCTGAGTTTTCAAAAGCATGGAAAGATATGATTTGACAGTAATATATATATATATATATATATATATATTAAGACTTTCTGGAAATACAAGGCACTAAACAGGCCCTATAATGAAGTTACTATATCTGCAAAATAGCAGAAATAGTTCCCCAAGTTAGAACTTCAAAGATTTTCAGTTCTTTACATAATGAGACTGACAGAATGTGACAGAGAAATAGGAAGAAAACATATTTTAACAGTTGAGTAAAAACCTTAAGTTCCCTATTTGTAAGTAGAGGAAGTAGGGAAAATTATCCTTTAGCATTTTCATAGAACTGGTACAGAAGGGATTGGCAACGTACAATTTACAGCAGAACCTCTCAGTCTTGGTGTTATAGATGTTTGGTGACAGGTTATTCTTTGTTAACAGCAGGCTGTCCTCTGTGTTGTAGAATATTTAAAAGCATCCCTGACCTCTACCCATTAGATGCCAGGAGCACTTCTGCCACCCTACCCCCAGTTGTAATGATGAAAATTGTTTTCAAACATCACCAACTTGTTCCTTTCCAAACAAAATCACCCCTGGTTGAGAACCACTGGTCCAAGGTCATGTTTTCTATACACAAAGAGAAAATAATTTTTAAGGACATTCTAGTGATAATTGGCTCACAAAAATAGTGTTAGTTTTCTAAATAATGTCCCAGAGGACCTAGAAATTTTTTGCTTTTGTCATCATAGACATGATAGTTCAAGTCTACGACCTGTTTGAGTGAGTGAATGAGTGAAAGTCACTCAGTTGTGTCTGACTCTGTGACACAGGCCAGAATACTGGAATGGGTAGCCATTCCCTTCTTAGGGGATCTTTCCAACCCAGGGATCAAATCCCGGTCTCCTGCCTTGTAGGTAGATTCTTTACCAGTTGAGTTACCCAAACAAACATTCCAGAATTATATTTTTCTGTTTGAAACAAGAATATATTATTTTTTAAAAGTTCATTCGATAATAAAGTAGTTATAAAAGTGAAAGGGGACTTCCCTGGTGGCTCAGGTGGCAAAGAATTTGCCTACAATGCAGTAAAATAGTTATGAAGTTATCGCTATACTAAAACCTCTACAGCAGAGATTGGAGACAAGATGGTGGAATAGAAGGACATAATCACCTTCTTTCACAAGAACACCAACAATAATTACAACTAATTGCTAAACAACCATCAACAAAAAAACCTGGAACCGACCAAAACAGGTATTCTACACCCAAAGAAAAAGCCACAATGAGATGGTAGGAGGGGCACTTTCATGATATAATCAAATCTCATACCTGTTTCAGTTTGCAGCCTACAAGCTGAAACTAATTATATTGCAGAGGTTATCCCTGGGATAAAAAGTCTGACACAGCTGAAGCAAATGAGAGGCTATCCCACAGAAATGAGACTTCTGAGCCCCACATCAGGCTCCCCAGTTGGCGGATTGGCAATAGGAACAGGAGTCCCTGGAGCATTTGGCTTTGAAGGCTAGCAGGGCTTATGTGCAGGACCTCCACAGGACTGAGGGGAAATAGACACTCCACTCTTGGAGGGTGCAAGCAAGGTTTCAACGTGCCGTGGGACCCAGGGCAAAGCAGTGACTCCATAAGAATCTGGGCCAGACCTACCTGTTGGTCTTAAAGATTCTCCTAGGGAGGTGGGGATAAGATCACTGGTGGCAGAGGATCCCAGGGAATGTCAAGGAGCATGAACTCTCCTGGAGGTCACTATTTTGGCACAAAGACCTAGACCCACCCAACAGCCTGCAGGCTCCAGCACTTGGATGCCTTGGGCCAAATGACCAACACAGTGAGGACACAGCCCTACTCATCAACAGACAATCTACTCAAAGTGGTTCTGAGCCCACAGGCACATGCCTCATGACACAGGCCTCTCCACCAGAGGGACAAAATCCAGCTCTACCCACTAGTGGGGCAGGCACCACTTCCTCCCACCAGGAAGCCTCCATGAACCCCTAGACTAACCTCACCCACCAGAGGGTGAACCAGAAGCAAGAAGATCTGCAATCCTACAGCATGCAGAGAGCTGACAAAGTTAGAGAAAAAAAATGGCAGAGACATATATTCCAGGTGAAGGAACAAGATGAAACTCCAGAAGAACACCCTAGTGTTCATTACAGCGCTACTTACAACAGTGAAGACATGGAGGCGAGCTAAACGTCTGGTGATGGATGAATGGATAAAGATGCGGTACATGTATATGATGTAATATTACTCAGCCATGAGAAAGAATGACATGCTATTTGCAGGAACATGGATGGACCTAGAGATTGTCATACTGAGTGAAATCAGACAGAGAAAGACAAATATCATATGATATCATTTATATGTAGAATCAAGAAAGAAATGATACGAATGATCTTATTTACAAAACAGAAACACACTCACAGACTTTGAAAACAAGGTTACCAAAGGGGAAAGGGGAGGGGCAGGGATAGATTAGAAGTCTGGGATTAACATACACACATGGTGGCGGTTTAGTTGGTAAATCGTGTCCAACTCTTCATAGCCCCATGGACTGTAGCCCTTCAGGCTCTTCTGTTCTTGGGATTTCCCAGGAATACAGGAGTGGGTTGCCATTTCCTTCTCCAGATCTGCCTGACCCAGGGATCGAACCCAGACCTCCTGCATTGCATTCAGTTTCCTGCATTGCAGGGAGATTCTTTATCAACTGAGCCCACAGGGAAACCCACCACACATACTACTTATCTATAAGATAGATAATCAACAAGGACCTACTGTATAGCACAGGAAGCTACTCAATATTCTGTTATAACCTACATAGGAAAAGAATATGAAAATCAATATATTTATAACTGAATCACTTTACTGTACCCCTGAAACACAACACTGGAAGGCAACTGTGCACCTATATAAAATGAAAACTACATAAAAAAAATAAAACATCTACAGTTAAACATATTTTATGCTTTCTTATAAGATTACTGTAACATGTGCTGTGCTGTGCTCAATCGCTCAGTCGTGTCTGACTCTTTGCAATGCCATGGACTGTAGCCCACCAGACTGATCTGTCCATGGGGATTCTCCAGACAAGAATACTGGAGTGGGTTGCCATGCCCTCCTCCTGGGGATCTTCCACCCCAGGGATCGAACCCAGGTCTCCCGCATTGTAGGCCAATTCTTTATCATATGGGACACCAGAGAAATTGCTGGAACTTGTTTTAGGCATTTTTTTTTTAGAATGACACTGGAATAAGTCATCCTGTTCTTCAATTTGAAGATGAGGAATACTCTGTTGGAATATGATAAAAAGTATAGTATTTGTGGATTTTAGATATTTCCAAGAATTGAAAATATAATACATGAATTTACAATAGATGCCTAGGGCATCTTCTTACATAGCAGGTTAGAATTGGATGTCTCATGTCTTTAATGGTATAGGGGCTGAGGCTTAGGGCAGTTTACTTTTGTGCTCAATATAATACAGTGAGAGGAAAGTGCCAAGACAGGCATTCTGGTCTCTGAAAGCCCCTCTAGTGGCATTTCACTGCCATGATGCTAATGACGGAAGGGTGGCATCTCAGTTCTGGTTCTACATTTAATCTATTTCTAGACTTTGAATTTAATATAAATTCACAGAATGCTGACTTGCCTATGTATATTGTCAAAATACTGTTTAAAGCATTAGGAGCCTGTTTGCTAGTTCAGGACAATCAGATTTCTTAAATAAAATTGACAGTAGTTCTGGACTATCTGTTTAATGAGACATCACTTGACAACTGTGGGAAGTGGTCCTGTTCACTTGTGTGTTATAATATTACTGAAACTTGCGTTAAATGAATGCCTGCTGCTGATTTTCTTAGGAAAAGAATTTTATTGTGCATTTATTCCATACTTGTATTAATAAGTTGATTCTAACTGCCGGTATAAACATAGAAAGAATTTGCCTCAAACATGATGACAACAGTGCCTGTCATCACACATGCTTTGTCATCATTGTCAAAAATTTTAAAAATAATTATAAATAACAAGCAATACCACACTATCTTGGTGACTGTAGCTTCAAGTTTATCATATACTAAGTGATAACTTAATTCCACAAATAACTTTTACTTTTTTGAAAACCTAAGTTTTGGAAAACATTTGTTTTTCAGTTTTGGACTCCATAATAAGACATGCAGTTTCTGAAACCTCCTTACATATTTGATTACAAGTAGGATCACTAGGTAATCCAGAATATGAGTGAATTATTTTTTAGATGATCAACAAAATAAAATCTATTCTTATAAAGACCCTGAAGACCTTGGAAGTTAGTCTGAAACTTTAGTTTGAGATGCCTTATTCTAACAGAAATCCATCTGCATAATGAATTAGGTAAAAGTCTAAACATTCTTTAAAATCTTCTACCTATTGAAACAAACCATTTTTAATATATTCAAAATACTCCAATTGAAAGTGTTTTGACTATCCTTAAATGAAGTTCATGCACACCTACTTGAATGTTACATATGCATACCTAATGGGCCTAATTAGACTGTAGAAAAAAGTTATATCAGAAACATGATTTATTTTGAGATGCAAGGAGAAATTTTAAAAGAGTTTTTAAAGGCACAATGACTGAGAGAAAGCTCCTAAATACTATTTCTAATTCCAATACCATAATTCTGCTTGCAATTTGAAACTGTTAGGTTATTCAAAATATCTTCTTTTTTTTCAAGTTAGAGTTAAATTAGTCATGTTCTTTATGTATCATGATGCTTGATGTAGTGGTACTGAGGCAAGAAAATGGACCCTAAATTTATCACAGCTTTAGTGAGTGGAGGTTGGAAAAGCTGCTGCTCAACAGTGGTCCAGAAGTAGAACTTAAAGTTAACTTCTGTCAATGTTTGGGAAAATGCTAAAATGTCTCTTTAGTTGAACAAATGAAAAGCCAAATACAATGATATTCTTGGATAAAACTCTGAAATGATCTGAGAAGAAAATAAGTTGTTTTTAAACTATTAAATATGGCTGGAATCAGAGCTGTGACTTTGCAGATATCTTCTTCATTTATTTGTTTCAGGGAGGGATTGTTTTTTTGATCCTGTGATCTCATTTTATTCTCTCTCTCTGGTGGTGACCCTGTTTACCCCGTTTCAAAAAGAAAGCAATTTTAGAAATACATCCTTAGAATGAAGAATATGAAAAAGTAAAAGAAGACTCTGTGTAACTGCAATATTATAAAGATATCACAATGGAGAATGAAAAAATGGAGAATGAAAAAAAAATGAAATACTAGAGGACTGAAGTGAATGCCAAATACAGCCACCTCGTGTCCTGCAATGTATAGGAGCTATCCATCTCCTTTCTTCCTCCTCCTCTCTCTCTCCCGGCTCCATCCCATCTTTCTTTATCTTCCTCCGTTTCCCTTCTTTCTTCCTTCCTGTATCAATTTATTGACACAATTACACAAACAGAAATTTCAGTCCCATTTTTTCAGCTTTATCACATCTTAAGTAAGCCACTCACAGGACTCTTGACTACAGTTTTCCTTCCCAGGGGACTTGGAAATGGTGGATTCTTCTCTCATGACAGACACCAAAGAACCCACCTGGTACAGAACATTTACATGAGTGTCAAGAGAAAACCAAACACAAAGACTTGTGCATAGACCAAGTATACAGGTAACCAGCTCTGCCTGTAGACATTTGTCAACGTGTTTGCTTTGAAACCTGACAGACACTCAACATCTGACATTTGATTGTCCTTTCCATGTGGATCATGTTCGTTACTTCAAAACAGGAAGATAAATGTTTTATCTTCCTTTTCCTAACTTTGAGATTGTTTGCTATTGCCTTCTTCATACACAGAGAAAGAAAAGGCTTCTATGAACTCTTTAATAAGAACAGAATTTCCCTCCTGTTTTTGACCAAATACTCTGATAAGAACTAACCCTTACCAATAGTTCAGTTCAGTTCAGTCGCTCAGTCGTGTCCGACTCTTTGCGACCCCATGAATTGCAGCATGCCAGGCCTCCCAGTTCATCACCATCTCTCAGAGTTCACTCAGACTCATGTCCATCGAGTCCGTGATGCCATCCAGCCATCTCATCCTCAGTCATCCCCTTCTCCTCCTGCCCCCAATCCTTCCCAGCATCAGGGTCTTTTCCAGTGAGTCAACTCTTCTCATGAGGTGGCCAAAGTACTGGAGTTTCAGCTTTAGCATCATTCCTTCCAAAGAAATCCCAGGGCTGATCGCCTTCAGAATGGACTGGTTGGATCTCCTTGCAGTCCAAGGGACTCTCAAAAGTCTTCTCCAACACCACAGTTCAAAAGCATCAATTCTTCGGCACTCAGCCTTCTTCACAGTCCAACTCTCACATCCATACATGACCACAGGAAAAACCATAGCCTTGACTAGACGGACCTTAGTCGGCAAAGTAATGTCTCTGCTTTTGAATATACTATCTAGGTTGGTCATAACTTTTCTTNCTTTCTCTGGCATTGGAATGAAAACTGAACTTTTCCAGTCCTGTGGCCACTGCTGAGTTTTCCAAATTTGCTGGCATATTGAATGCAGCACTTTCACAGCATCATCTCTCAGGATTTGAAGTAGCTCAACTGGAATTCCATCACCTCCACTAGCTTTGTTCATAGTGATGCTTTCTAATGCCCACTGACATGTTTACTCTGTACCAGTTCTTAAACCAGTTAGGTCTGCAAGTCTATGAATTAAATGCTATATTTTCTCCATTTTAGACACAGAAAACTTTGGTATAGGGGTTAACTCCATCTATATGAGATTAAGAATTATTTTCACATATTTTTGCTTACATTATTTTATTTGCTGTTTTTACTTGATAGTATATAAAGTTGTTCAAAAATATAAGTTGAAAACAGTCCTTCAAGACCACAATAGAAAACTATTTTTCCTAAATTCATAGTCAGAGAAATGTAAGAAATGAAGCAGAGGAACTATTCCAATTAAAAGAAAAAGAGAATTCTCCTGAAAGAATCAATAATGAGATAGACCTCTCCAATATACCAGATCCCAAGTTCAAAAAGTAGGTAATAAAAATACTGAATTAAGAAAGGCTGTCAATAGAAATGCTGATATCTGTAACAAGGAAGTAAAAACTATACAGAGAAAATAATTAAAATTAGAAAATTCATTTCCTGAGGTGAAAGATGAGCTTAAAGGCAATAAATAGCAAGCTAAATAATCCAGAACATAATTCAGAAGAAAGAATAAATGATCTGGAAAGTAGCATCCCTGAATCTAAATAGCAGACAGAAAGCCAAATGAAAGAAATGAAAGCAACATAAGAGACCTATGGGATAACGTAAAGCATACCAATCTACACATAATGGGGGTCCCAAAAGGGGAAGAAAGACAAAAGTGGATTGAAAATGTAAAGAAGAAATTATGGCTATAAACTTCCTAAACCCGAAGAAGAAAACAGATATCCAAGTACAGGAAGCACATAGAGTCCCATACAAGATGAACCCAAACAGACTCAAACTGAGGCATTTTCAGAGGAAAAAAAATCAAAGCTGGAGGCATAACCCTCTCAGACTTTAGAAAACAGTATAAAGTTACAGTAATCAAAACAGTGTGGTATTGGCATAAAAATAGACATATGGGTCAATGGAACAAAATAGCCTAAAAATAAACCCACACACCTATGGTCAATTGATCTTTGACAAAGGAGGCAAGACTGTACAATGGAGAACAAACACAGCAACAGTCTACTCACCAAGTGGTGTTGGCAAAGTTGGACAGCCACACGCAAATCAGTGAGGTTAGGACACACAAAAGTAAGCTCAAAATGGCTTAAAGATTTAAAGACAAGACATAACACTGTAAACCTCCTAGAAGAGAATGTCATACATTATACTAATGTTTTCTTAGGTCAGTCTCCCAAAGCAATAGAAATAAAAGTAAAAATAAACAAATGTGTCCTAACCAAATGTATAATCTTCTGCACAGAAAAAGAAACCATAAACAAAATGAAAAGCAGCCTATAGAAAGGAAGAAAATATTTGCAAACAACGTGACTGACAAGGGATTAATTTCCAAAATGTACAAATAACTCAAACAACTCTAAAAAACAGAAACAAAAACAAACAAATGAAAAATCAAAGTCAGTAGAAGACCTAAACTGTCATTTCTCTGAAGAAGATATACAAATGGCCAGCCAGGACATGAAAGGATGCCTGATGTCACTAATTATTAGATAAATGCAAATAAAAGCTAAAATAAGGTGCTACTTCATACCAGTCTGAATGGCCAACATAAAAAAAATCTACTAATAATAAATCCTGGAAAGAATTTGGAAAAAGGGGAACCTTCTTACACTTTTGGTGGGACTATAAATTGGTGCAGCCACTATGGAGCACAGCATGGGTTACCATATGATCTAGCAATCTCACTCCTGGGTATGTATCCAGAAAAGATGAAAACACTGATTTGAAAAGATACACACATCCTTATGTTTATAGCAGTGCTATTTACAACAACCAAGACATGGAAACACCTTAAAAGTCCACTGCCAGATGAAGGGATAAAGATGTGATAATATTCAATGGAATATTACTCAGTCATAAAAATGAATGAAATAATTCCATTTGCAGCAACATGGATGGACCTAGAGCTTATCACATTAAGTGAAGTACAAGACAAATATCCTTTGGCATCACTTATATGTGGAAGCTAAAGAAATGATGCAAATGAGCTTATTTATCAGATAGGTTCACAGAAATAAAAAAGAAACTTTTAATTACCAAAGGGGAAAGGATGGGGGAGAGATAAATTGGGAATTGGAGATTAATACAGGTATACTGCTATACATCAAATAGATTTCTAAAGACATACTGTTTAGCACAGTGAACTATATTCAGTATCTTGTAATAATGTATAATGGAAAAGAATCTGAAAAAGAACACACACACACACATATATATATATAACTGAATCAGTTTGCTGTATACCTGAAACACTAAATCAACTAATTTCAATTAAAAAATAGAGTGAAAAAAATGTGTGAACATTTTTGTTTACACCTTTTGATTGTTTTTCAGAAAGTGTATCACAAGTCATAGTCCCTCCAGGAGTAATGGAGATTGTCTTGTCACCCTATAGTAAATGTGAATACTTATTTAATCATTAAAAATAAAATAAGAAAAACCAGTAATAGGTACACTATCCTTATAATAATGGTTTTTAAAGTCAAATTAAGTGATTATTTTAAAATTTTTATATCTTTCATTTCAATAAAATAGCTCTCCTTTGATTACATTTCTATTAATTTTTAAAATTAATCCTCTGTTTTCAACATGAATAAGACATTTATATAATAGTGACTTCTGTTGTATATGACATTAAAAAAAATTTTTTTCCTGTTTACCTCTGTGAGAAATGTTTATAATTTATTTTTAAAATTATCAATTAAATAATTACATGAAGTTACATTCTACTTTATGCAAACATGGTTGAAATTTTTACAGTCTCTCCTGGGTTCACATTCTTTTGAATACATATTTAGTCATCTCAAATTCAGTAATACTCAAGTAAGTCTTTAATATTTTTACATATGATGTCTTTGTCGAAATTAATTTATACACAGACACTCTGAGATGTACACACAAAATGAAAGTGAAAGTCGCTCAGTCCTGTCTGAGTCTTTGCGACCCAATGGACTATACAGTTCAAGGAATTCTCCAAGCCAAAATACTGGAGCGGGTAGCCTTTCCCTTCTCCAAGGGATCTTCCCAACCCCGGTATTGAACCCAGGTCTCCTGCATTGCAGGCAGATTCTTTACCAGCTAAAGCACAAGGGAAGCCAAGAATACTGGATCGGTAGCCTATCCCTTCTTCAGCAACAATGAGAGAGTGTATATTTCTAAACTCCCAAACATTTTTACCTAAAGTTTTTATTTTCTACTTGAGCTTAAAAACTTACCAAGTTGTTCATGAGAATTCACCTGTGATAAGTTAACTAATTTCTTTATAGTCTCTTTCATTTTAAGCCAATATTTTGTTATACGGTGCTTATTTTGCATTACAACTAAGAGGACTTAAAATGACAAAATGATATTAATATGACATAGTTGAAAAACATTGGAAAGAAAAGGTCTTCATTCTAAGAGCTGTACATGGCAAATATTTCTAGAAGACTGCATTTTATATTGTGAGAGTTTCACTTACAGCATGTAGTCAAATGTTATTTGCTTAAAAAAATAAATATGAGCACAACTTGATGAAAATCATGTGTCATTAAGTCAAAGAAGAGGAATAGACTTGAAGGAAGCAGCTGCTTGAAACCCCAACTCAATGAAGGTAGAAAAGAAAGAAATCATGTTTTGATAAAACAATCAGAATTTAAATATATGTACTAGGACCCTATATCTGTTTTAGTTTAAATAAAGACTTTTTTTTTTTTTTTTTAGCTAGACAAATCTGACAAGACTTGAGGAGAAAAACCAAAAAATATCTGGATCTTGTCTCTTTTTTATAAAGTATGGGTTTGTCATGTCGCTCAGGAATGTTTTATTCCAACTGAATGCAGAACAGAAAATTGATTAATGCTGACATTGCTTTCCTATGTCTCTGTACTATATTTACCTGAAATACAAACCACAATTTCAGTGAATGCATTTGTCAGATAAGAACAAAAACATTACCTTTATCTGAAAACTGAGTAAAATATAGGTAGTCTGGTTATATTCTTTTTTACAGGGGGAAAAAAAAACAGGTATAAAAGAATATCATATTTAAAAAATTAAGAAATCACCAATAGCTTATAAAATAAAAAGCAAAATTAGATAGTCTTTAAAGCCACAGAATTATTTTCTCCCATTACCTACCTCCAACTAATGTTCAATTTAGACAACTCTGTCCTCCCCACAGGTTGCTTTTATTCTGTTTCTTTTCCCCTGATTCATCAGTTTTGGCTATTTAGGATAGATACATCTCTAGGACACCTGTACCTTCTCCTTTCTCCACTCCCCTGTTAAAGTTTGTGACTCAAATTGTATTCTGATGAAGCCATATTGTCAANACCTCTGTCCTTCTCTCCACAGGTTGCTTTTATTCTGTTTCTTTTCCCCTGATTCATCAGTTTTGGCTATTTAGGATAGATACATCTCTAGGACACCTGTACCTTCTCCTTTCTCCACTCCCCTGTTAAAGTTTGTGACTCAAATTGTATTCTGATGAAGCCATATTGTCAACTCTGACCTTGAACTTTGAATACTGCTAACTGCCATACTTACTCTGCAGCCCATGTTCTAGATAAGGTTTCCTTTTAACAAGGTTTATGCTCAGTTGTGTCTGACTGTTTTGACCCCATGGGCTGTAGCCTGCCAGGCTTCTCTGTCCCTGGGATTCTCCCAGCGAGAATACTGGAGTGGGGTGCCATTTTCTCCTCCAGGGCATCTTCCCAACCCAGGGATCAAACCCATGTCTCTTACATTTCCTGCAATGGCAGGCGGATTCTTTTCCAGTGCTACCTAGGAAGTCCATAACAAAATTTTATTTAAAAATCTTCCCTGAATGTGTTCTGGTACAGTTTTTCCTTGTACCACTAGAAAAATAATCCAAAGTTTCAATCCAAAATTTGGATCCAAATTTCAAACCAATCCAAAATTATTCCATGATTTCTTATGAACAACAACAAGAACAAAAAACTACTTATGCTTTGAGTTTCAACTCTAATGAGATGATCTTGATGGAATGCCTGTGACAGACATTCACTTAATATAATTTCCAAGACTGATCAGAAATCAAGTGGGACAAGTGAATAAACTTGAAGGATCAAAATGTGCATACCAAATACCAGCTGCATTGATGTTCTTTGACAAGAAGCTGCCTTTGTCAATAATTCTCTAACTTATGGTCTCTGTATGGTTATGTATTCAGAGCTTGGGTGGTGAAGGTTGGTTGGCCATGTTTATAGTCTGAATTTACCTCAGACAAAGCTTTTGATTTTTGTAATTTTTACAATAAAGTACAAATTTCATTTTTAGTAAGCTTTTTCACTGAGGTACACATCCCTGGATTAATTAAATTGTTCTGAGGAAAAATCTGTCTGTATACTCATGCTGAAGCCAGTAGCTTTTAACAATCTGAGTCTTATTTTTAAACCCTGTTATAAGTCAGTAATGAGACAAGTTATGATGTTATTGGTTCTTTGAAATTAAATAGATAATGATATATAATGCTGCTTGTTCTTCCTGACAGCTGATAACAAACACAGGCCCTGTGATTATATGTGAAAAAAAAAAAACTTACAAGGTCTTTGAACAGTAGTAAAACCAGAATCTAACTTATCAACAATTATCAACGCAGAAATTTTCAATTACTATTTGTATATCCTTCTTTGTTTTCTGAGGAAGTCTGTCTCTTTGTCTCTGTCTCTCTCTCTGATGTCTTTCAAGTAAATTCCCCTTACTTTCATTCCTATTTCATTTAACAAGTTGATTTAACTTTTTTTTTCTTTCTTTCATTATGTCCTGTTAGGAATCAGAAACTGAATATCATGCTCAGTATATAGTGATAACTTGAAACAGTCCTCATTTTAAAGGAACTGTCTGTAGTTAGGTACAATGTTTAAAAAAGCAGCAAAACCACTCAATGATTTCTTCTGCCTCTAGACAACAGAGTGAACTACCACAAGCTCCTATATTCCTCTACAGAATGGGCCATAGCAGAGCTATGATGGTTAACGAATTCTAAATCAAGTTCAACATTGAAAAATTGTGATGGGTGCTACTCATATTGTATTCTTAGTGAATGGCACCTCACTGTAGTTTAAAATACAATATGAGTCTTGTTCCCTAGATCATGATGAACAACAGCCATGAAAAACTCCATTCAACTATTCACAGAAAAGTATAAAACCTTTGTAAAGATCGAAGATGGTTGGATCTTAGTGGAACCAAAATAGAGGGAGATGGAGAAGTTTGCAAATTAGAGAAGGACAGGAGCTTCAAATGAGGCACAGTCTGGGTTAGGTTTCCTAATTGTGCCCCTTTCTCTCCCTCTGCTTTCACTTCTCTGGGGCAGGAATACAGAAGTACCAGGCCCACTATCAGCCACGGGCAGTGGAGTAATGAGAAAGATGAGTCTGGGTATGATGAAGATGACCTGTGAGTGAATGTATGTAGCCTGGGGAGCTTCTGATCAGATCATTCTTGCACCTTCACCCTTAGCCCCACTGCAAGAGCTAATCAGAACATACATAAGGTTCCAGGTTAAAGGCATTTACAGGAACAGTCACTAGAAGGACAGGGATGGAAGGGGAAGAATGCAACATTAAAATTTCTACTCTGAAACAAAGCAGAGCACAAGTTAAAAACACTAATACAGTATACTAACACACATATATGGAATTTAGAAAGATGTTAATGATAACCCTGTAAGCGAGATAGCTAAAGAGACACAGATGTATAGAATAGACTTTTGGACTCTGTGGGAGAGGGAGAGGGTGGGATGATTTGGGAGAATGTCACTGAAATATGTATACTATCATGTAAGAAACAAATCACCAGTCTAGGTCCAATACAGGATACAGGATGCTTGGCGCTGGTGCACTGGGATAANAGGAGAAGGGCACGACAGAGGATGAGAGGGCTGGATGGCATCATGGACTCGATGGACGTGAGTCTGAGTGAACTCGAGGAGTTGGTGATGGATGGGGAGGCCTGGCATGCTGTGATTCATGGGGTCGCAAAGAGTCAGACATGACTGAGCGACTGAACTGAACTGATTGGATACTGATAGATGGATATCTATCTATATGAAGCATTTTATTTTATTATTTTGATATTTTCTTTTCAATTTATTTTTATAAGTATGTAACTTCAATTAAAACAAAAGTTAGTTCAGAAGGCTTCTGGATACTTTTCACACAGTCTTCTCTAAGATTAACATTTTCCATAGTCACAGAACAATATCAAACGAAAATGTTAATACTAATTTAATACTACATACTAGACTTGGCGTGGGCAGCTGCAACCAGTGCACTCAGCGTGGCCAAGAGGAGCTACCCCAGTCCGAGGTCAGAAGCGGCGCTGGTAGTAGCTATCCTGCATCCAAGGAGTGCTGCCTGCGCGGGTGCAGGAGCCCTAGAGGAGCTATTCCACGTTCAAGGTCAGGAGCGGGGGTGGTGAGGAGATAACCCTCATTCATCATAAGGAGCAGCGGCTATGTTTTGCTGGAGCAGACGTGAAGAGATACTCCACGTCCAAGGTAAGAGAAACCCAAGTAAGGTGGTAGCTGTTGCAAGAGGGCATCAGAGGGTAGACACACTGAAACCATACTCACAGAAAACTAGTCAATCTAATCANGTAAATATCATGGATTTTATCCTGAAGGAGAGCCTCTGAACAATTTAAAGCAGAAAAGTAGTATGGTTAGATTGCATTTTAGGAATACCACTAAAAAAATATGGAGAATGAACTGAGTAGGAGTAGAGTAGCCAAATCTGATACAGAGAGGTCATTCCCAGGATATTGCCATAGTCCTGCAAAGAAACCAGTGAAGTCTAATATTAGACAAAGGCAATGAGCAGTGAGAAGAGGAAGAAGTGAGAGATTGAGGAAGTAGAATTCATACAAGTTAAGTGCAGGTGGAGAAGAGGGAATGGAAATCTCAGTGTTCAGGTTTTTTTTGTTTGTTTGTTTTTAATTTCGGGGAGAGAGGTAGAAAAAGTAAGGGAATGCAGCTGAAAGAAGGGACACATGTTGATTTGGAGCTTCCCACTATATAGAGGTCAATAATGCAGACCTGTAAGGATTTGAAAATGTAGGTATGGAACTCAGAAGCAAGATCAGTACTGTGGCTAGAGATGTGATAGTCAATTAAGCATAACATGGGTGTGGATGAGCCTTCTTTACCGTGGTATTTGGAGAATAAAAGGAGGGTGGCAGAGGATGAAATTCAAGGGAACTTTTAAGAGTTAGGCAAAAGGAGAAGCCAATAAGATGCAGAAGACAGCATACTGACCTGTCTTCATCAAAGGTTTTTATTTGGGAAGTCTTGTTTTTTCTTCCCTTTTTAATATCAGCAGCTGTTGAAATCTAAATTAAAAAAAGTATTCCATCAAACTATTGAGGGAAGAAGTTTATCTTCAAAGATGTCACTTTGCATATTTCTCCAACTAACTTCAATTTGGACCTCTATTTCAGCTGGTGGTGGAAAACCTAATATCACGAGTCGATGAACCCAGTCCCTTTTATTAGAAATCCAAACTAAATTAGTTTATTTTCCTTCTCTCTCTTCATTTTCTCCCCTTCTCCCTGAAAGTAATCTATCTGCAATATAGAGGAAGGAGGGTCACATAATACATCTTTTTACTATCAGAGGAGGGTTGTCTGCAATGAATGTCATCCTGTTTTCAGCAGAGTTATCACCTGTCTTGCACCGCATCAGCTTCTAGTCTCATTCACCCAGCCTCAGCCTGTAGTGAACACGTTCACACCTTGTCCTGGCTCTCAATCCCTGGGGATCTGTCAGCTCACTCACTACTCTGGAGAATACTCAGGTGCTTTCCCAACACTGAGTCTGGATGAATGCACCTGGGCACCTCCATTAGCTGTAGTTCATCCACCATTTCAGCCTCAAGATGCACAAGGGTCTTCTCTATGTGGCTTGAAGTTCACCCAGGAATGTGGGTCTCTCTACTTCTCCTTTACCAAGCCAATATCTCATTACAGTCTCTTCATTCCTTCAGCAATCACACTTTTTTCTCCTTCAAGGCAAGTAAACCAATGCATTAATATGCATTTTCACTAATCTGTGATACATTATATGTAGTCTGTATCCTGAACCTCACAACTTGGCTCTTGATATGCAAACACCAGTTTTCCTATAACTCCAAAAGAAGAATTTCTTTCTCAATAAAACTTGCATATTGCATATCAAAAGCACATTAGCTTTCAAACTAATGTCTTTTAGAAAGATTTACAAAATCTACTTAATGGCTCAAAACAGCTTTTTGCTCAAGGCCACCACACATAGAAAGAGATGCCACCTGAATTATTAGGGAAAGGAAGGAATACATAAAACGCTGGAAAACAGCAAGTTCATAATATATCACAATATTTGATACCAGTTTCTGCACTAACCAAAGTAGGTTATCAGCTGGAACAAAGAGCTCCAAAAATGTAAAGTAATAAAGATTTGATTCTTGCTAACTCCCAGGGTAATGCAAGAAAGTGGGGGGAGGGGCATTGAAGATTTTGATACTCATTTCAGGACCTCTGCCCCTTCCATCTGGTGGCCCCTCATCTTTCAAGGTCTCATAGTCCCCAACTGAATCTCCAGACCTGGTGGTGGATGGAAACAGTGAGTGGAAGGTCTCATGGGATATTCGATGGGTTAGCCAGAGTGGTAGACAGAATTCTAAGATGACCCTGAGGAGTCCCTTGTCCCTAGAGTCCACATGCTATAAATATGAGATTTTTTTCCCTTTGGTTAGGTTATCCTTAAACTACATGTTTGAATTTTTAGAAAGGGAAACTATGAGGGTGGGATGGATCTAAATACATGAAACTGGGATCTAGCAACCAGAGACAGTGGTGATCAGGGACTCAAATGAGAGAGATTTGATGCAAGAAACACTTTTCCATTTGCTGGCTTTAAGAATGGTGGGGCCAGTAACAAGAACCTGAGAGCAGGCCCCAGTGGACAGAGAGCTAGTAGTAAAGTGTGGGTATCAGTCCTACATCTGCAAGGATAAGAAGTTTGCTATTAACCAATGAACTTGGAAGAGCTCCTCGAGCCCCGGATGAGAACTGTCCCCACTCTCAACAGTCAGTCAGATAAAGAGCAAAGAATTCGGTCCTACCATGCCCCAACAAACACTGTAAAATAATGAATTTGTTGTACTTAATGCTGCCTAATCTGTGGCAATTTCCTATGCAGCAACAGGAAACGAATACTGGTTGAAGTGATGTGTATCACTTTTATCTAAACTGCACTATATAGCTCATCTAGCTGCAGAAGCTGGGAATTGTAGATTATGTTATTTCGTAGGAAGATGGGGAAGTTGGTGAGCATATAGCCTTGACTTTGCCCCTAGTATCTATTTTAGCCAAAGGAAGCCAAGCAACATTCTCAAGGGCCTTTAAAATGTATATCCTGATACTCACTTAGTATTTATTCTGATTTACTCATTTCGTTTTCTCACACAAATGATAAATGGAATAACTGTAATATGGGATAACTGGAGAACAATGTTAGCCACATTTCATTGTTAGGCCTGGTTTTCATCTGAATATATTAAGTGAGCTTCAACAAGCTATTTCTCCATTCTACTTCATTTCTTTTTCTGCAAACAGGACAAAATCAGCAGGTGGGTAATCCAGATTATACATAAAAAGACAAAATCTGAGTCATTCATGAATATGTGGGAGGGGAAGCTTACGTACAGCCTTAACGGGGATGGGCATGTCGATGGATGGCAAAACCAATACAGTATTGTAAAGTAGAATAAAGTAAAAATTAAAAAAAAATTTTTTTTCCTCTTGGGTTGATCCAGTGACTGTCTATGCACTCTGATAGCCTCAACAGGAAAATCAATAATGTTTGGGTCATTATTCTCTCTCTACCTTTCTCTCAAGAACTGTTATAAAAATAAATTTAATATTTGAGAATATAATTTGATAATGACCTTCTGCTCAGTCATATAGAACATACTCTCTGAGATTTTTACCTATAAAAATTTTGATGTGTCATCTGTGTCTTCTCTCCAGCCAAAGTTTGTGTGTTGAGATCCAGACTAGTATTTCCAGCTATCTAAATAACATTTTAACCTAACTATAGCAAACTGTTCAAGACCCAACAACATGTCAAAATTGTAGTCACCGCATTTTAACCCAAACCCACAATATTTCATTTCTAAACCCTGTATTTACTATGTTCCGCATTCATCCATCTAAAATAGAAACTTGGGGTAGCCCTAAACCCCCTTTTCCCCCTTATGTCATTCAGTTTGTCACCAAGTACAGACTTCCCTATTTTCTATATATATATCAAACCTCTCATGTTCCACATTGCAACTGTAGAAGTGCATGGCAACCCATACCAGTGTTCTTGCCTGGAGAATTCCATGGACAGAGGAGCCTGGTGGGCTCTAGACCATGGGGTTGCAAAAGAGTTGGACATGAGTGAGCAACTAACACCACATTGCAACTAGATTTCATTAGCTAAGCCTGCCTTATTTCTTCCCTAGGATATTAGAATTTGGAACAAGACAAGGATGCCCTCTCTCACAACTTCTTTTCAACACAGAAGTCCTAGCCACAGTAATCAGACAAGAAAGAGAAATAAAAAGTATCCTTGTTGGAAGGGAAGAGGTAAAATTGTCATTATATGCAGATGACATAATATTATTTATAGACAACCTTAAGGACTCCACACAAAACTACTAGAACTGATAAATGAATCCTGCAAAGTATCAGAATTTTTATCAAATCCTGATAATTTATCAGGATTATTTTATCAAATTATCAACACACAGAAAGCAGTTGCATTTCTTTACACTAACAATGAAATATCAGAAAGGGAATGTAAAAGAAACAAAAACAATTCTTCTTAAAATCACATCCAAAAAAAATAACATAAGAAGGAATAAACCTGACCAAGGAGGTGAAAGACTTATGTATTGAGAACTGCAAAACATTAAAGGGAAATTGAAGATGACTCAAAGAAATGGCAAGATATCCTATGCCCTTGGATTGGATGAATTCATATTGTTAGGATAGTTTTTTAATTGATATCTCTGAATCCAATTTATCAGATTATCTACCACATAGCTGCCAGAGTAATCTCTGTAAAATATACACCTTTTTAACAAAAAACTAAGATCATGGCATCAAATGCCATCACTTCATGGCAAATAGAAAGGGAAAAGGTGGAAGCAGTGACAGGTATCCTCTTCTTGGGCTCTAAAATCACTGTGGATGGTGACTGCAGTCATGAAATTAATAGACAATTGCTTCTTGACAGAAAAGCTATGACAAACCTAGAGGGTGTATTAAAAAGCAAAGGCATCACTTTGCCAACAAAGATCTAGATAGTAAGGCTATGGTCTTAGTTATCTATGGATGTGAGAGCTGGCCCATAAACAAGGTAGAGCACTGAAGAATTGATGTTTTCAAACTGTGGTGTTGGAGAAGACCCTTTAGAGTCCCTTGGACAACAAGGAAATCAAACCAGTCAATCCTAAAGGAAGTCAACCCTGAATAGTCACTGGAAGGACTGCAGCTAAAATTCCAGTACATTGGCCACCTGATGCAAAGAGCCAATTCATTGGAAAAGACTCTGATGCTGGGAGAGATTGAAGGCAGAAAAAGAGGGTGACAGAGGATGAGAGGTTGGATGGCATCACCGATTCAATGGTTATGAACTTGGGCAAGCTCTGGGAGATGGCGAGGGACAGGGAGGTCTGGCATGCAGCCGTCTATGGGGTCACAAAGAGTTGGACACAACTTGCTGACTGAACAACAGCAAAATCACTCAGTGCCTCCCTTTTACATTCAGGCAAAAGTCCAAACTTTTTAGATACACTTACAAGGACCCTTATGATCAATGCTCTTTGTACATTTCTATTTTAACCTCTCACTACAACTTCAAGACTTAACTAGCTTTGCTGAGATTCTTGCCGTTTCCTGAGTGAAGTATTCTCCCTTGTACTTTTGAGTCATTTCAGCTAGTATTTCCTTTATCTGGAACATCTTCACATGCCTTGTCAAGCTTCTTAAATAACACTTGTCATTAAAAAGTCAGTTCAAATATTATCCTTTCTTTTAAGGCTTTTTTATCTTTCTTGAATCAAGATAGGTGCTTCAGAAATTTTGTGACAGTGAGCCTCTACCATGGATACTTTCTCAATTATGTTGTTGTTGCCAGTTCTCTAATGTCACCTACAGTTGCTGGAAGTTCTTGGGGATAAGCTCTATCTCTGTGGTCCTAGAGAATATACTAGTACTTGAAACATGAGGGACCTGAAAAAGTATTCTGTGCATGGACAAATGGAAGAAATGCATGCTAAGTTACTTCAGTCATGTCCAACTCTTTGCAACTCTTTTGCTATAGCCTGCCAAGTTCCTCTGTCCATGGGGAGTCTCCAGGCAAGAATACTGGAGTGGGTTGCCATGCCCTCCTCCAGGGGATCCTCCCAACCCCGGGATCAAACCTGAGTCTCTTGTGTCTCCTGCACTGGCAGGCGGGTTCTTTATCACTAGCTCCCCCTGGAAGCCCAAGAAATGTAGGGAGGCAGTTAATTTGAGAGAAAATTACAAGGTAGAATTCAAAAGTCATAGTTAGCAGATGTTTGAGAAAAAGAATTGTAGGGGTTTATTCAAATTTATACTAGAATAAATGTTTTTTTCTTTATTAATCGTTGGAGAATAAATGTTTCCTTCCTTATCAGCAGAAAAGTTATGTAATTCTATACTGAGTAATGATCAAAACTAAGATTATTATGTTGCTTTTATAAAAAATAAAAATTGTAATTTATAACATAAAGATAACAGGCTAAGATTTGAGTGAATCTTTTGATATTTCATGGAATTTCTGCTTTAAATTACATTCATAAAGTAGGGGGAAGGATATATAGGTAATACCCTGTCATTAAATAGAACAAAATATTTCAAGCACACTTTTAGGATAAATTATCAATATTTTAAAAAATTCCTTTAGAAAGTGAAATAAGCAGTTAATTCTTCAAGAAGATATTTTTCTTTCTTACACGTTTAATTACATCCATGTAGATACAGTAAATTACTGTCAGGTTCAGTTAAATTTTGTAAATGTCCTTTTGTAGGAAGACAGAGTAAGCTTGTATTTCAGTCTATAATCTAGCCCTCAAAACAGACATTAGGGAAAAATATGTGAGCAAATGAAATAGACTTTTCGATGTTGAGGCAATAATGCTTTGGACTTGGATCTGTTTGCCTGAAAACTATAGATCAGATAGTCCTAAGACTCTTCATACAGCTAATTAGAAAGAGAGGAAGACAGAAAGAGAAAAAGGCTGAGTCTATGTGTGTACTTGTATAGATTTATTCATAAATACCTTACTTTTGCATATGAATAATCTATAAAGTTACGCTTATCACTTCAGTGAGCTCTTTAAATGTGCATCCTGTCTGTTGAATTAAAATTTAGTTTTCTTTCCTTTTCTTTTCTTTCCCCTTCTATATTTAGAATTTTAGCTGCAGAGAAGTGAAATATAACTCAAAGATCAATGAATTAAATATTCTTATTACCCATTTGAACCGATTCAGTATATCAGAATTGCGAGAAGCCTGAGAAATCCTTGGTTGCTTTTATTATTGTTTTAGGCCTTTTGATTTTATAAGCCTTGGATTTTTATCTGCAGTTTGGATACAAAAAGTAACTTAGCCTCCTTATTGCCATGTGAAATGCCATATGTGTTTTCCTTCCCTGTGCTTCATTTTTCTGCATTCCTAGTGTATGATGAATCTTGTTCTCAGTTTACAGGTATGTGGACTATTTCGGGTCATGTCCAGGCATTTAACATTCTAAAAAAGGCAGCAGTGTCTTAAAGGGCCTCTTCATGATCAGAAAATCTTTGAAATTTCAGAGCCATACAAAAATGAAAGTTATTCTCACTCAAATTGCTTCATATTGTAATCATTTATTTGAAGTTGACATTTGTCTCTAATAGCATTATTTGTTAATTGAGTATTTTCCTTGAATTGAGAAAAATATGTCTGATAGTTTCCAGCTAAAAGAACATGTTTAACTAATATCTATATTATATCATGAGCATGCATTGACAAGGGTTTAATACTCATTAAAAGTATTATTTCTGTTTAGCTAATCCAACATTATATGACTTAAAAAAATTATTAGTGATATATTGCCCTTCAATATGTATTGACAATTTCCAGCTGTAAAGTGGTAGTTTTTGTTCTTTTTAATGATGCTAAGAAGTACAGTATTTTTTGTGCATGTTTGTATGAAGTTTATTTACATATTCTGTATAAACTGGCACTTGGCTGGAGAAGTGTATTGAGGCAGTAGGAAGAAAAAAAATTTCTAGATCAATAATTCTCTGATCCTTGTGAAGTCTGTCTGGTAAGCTAATGCATGTTAAAAATATTACCATCAGTCTTGCATAACCTTTAAGCAGAAAAAGGATCTAACTGCTGAAGGACAGAGAAATTGATGAAGTAAATATACTTCAAGTTACTAAATTCTTCATTTTAAAAGACTGAGGTGTTGGTCATACTATGATATAGCTCTGGTAACACTCTTAAAAAATAAACTTATAAGACCATGGGTATTCAGTAAATGCCTGTATACTCTGCATTGCCCTAGATGTTATAGAGTTCACTGCACAGCTAACAGTCTGCCCACAGTGAAGTTAAAGTCTATTTGGTGAGGTAAGAATTATACATATTGTATATACATACATACATATATATATATATAACTTCCATATATAAATGGTATTATTTATGTAATAGTATGTNAATAAACTTATAAGACCATGGGTATTCAGTAAATGCCTGTATACTCTGCATTGCCCTAGATGTTATAGAGTTCACTGCACAGCTAACAGTCTGCCCACAGTGAAGTTAAAGTCTATTTGGTGAGGTAAGAATTATACATATTGTATATACATACATACATATATATATATATAACTTCCATATATAAATGGTATTATTTATGTAATAGTATGTAAATATCATTATATATGGCAGTTTATTTGATACCAAATGCGACACATTTATTTGGTACAAAAAAACAGAGAATAGAGCTGTATGTAATTAAATGATATATGTTGCATACAAAAGAAGGTACAATAAAAGGATATTTTTATCATCATCAATGGGAGTAAATTGTTACAGAGCGATAATAAATTTTGGATTTTCAAGTAGCCCTGCCTGAGAAATGTTTATTCATCTTGGTGCTAAATCATAGGATACTTTAACACTGAGGTGAGAAAAACTGTACCTTAGTTGTAATTCACCAAGCATTGCTATTTTTTGGTTTCTTTATTACTTTTGAAAGGAAGATGATAATGCCTGCATCACTGAATTATTTTCAGAAACAATTAGGTAATATGTTGAAAATTTCTAGTAAAACATACGGTAATTCTGCTACTGAATAAATGACTTATTATTATTTTGTGTATAATTTTGAATCCAGAGAAAACTCTGAATTGAAAAGATACATGCACTCCAATGTTCACAGCAGCACTGTTCACATGGAAGCAACCTAAATATCCATCAACAAAAGAATGGGAAAGGAGATATAGTGTGTGTGTGTGTGTGTGTGTGTGTGTGTATGCAATAGAAAATTACTCAGCTATAAAAAAGAATGAAATAATGCCATTTGCATTTGCAGCAACATGGATATACCTAGAGATTCAAACAAAGTTAAGTAAGTCTAACAGAGAAAGGCAAAACTGATATGATATAACTCATATGTGGGAGCTTCCCAGGTGGCATTAGTGGTAAGGAACTGGCTTGCCAGTGCAGGAGATGTAAGAGATGTGAGTTTGATCCCTGGACATCCCTGGGAAGATCCCCTGGAGGAGAAAATGGCAGCCTACTGAATATTCCCGCCGGGAGAATCCCCTGGACAGAGGAGCCTGGAGGGCTACAGTCCATAGGGTTGCGAAGAGTCGGACATGGATGAAGTGACTTAGCACACTCATGTATGTACTCTAAAAAATGATACAAATGAACTTATTTACAAAACAGAAATAGACTCATAAACATAGACAACAAACTTATGGTTACCAAAGGGGACAACGGAGGTAGGGGGAGAGATAAATTTGGACATTGAGATGAATACATATTAACATATGTGTGTGTGTATATATGTATATATATCATTTTTGAAAAATAATAAGTCACATGGTGAGGCTTGTGGGATCTTAGTTCCCAGACCAGGGACTGAACCTGGGTCCTCAGCAGTGAAAGTGAACAGTCTTAACCACTAGACCACTAGAGAATTTCCCAGGAGCCACTGATTCTGTGGGCTCGCTCCTGGTGACCCAAGTTCTGAGTTTGGGAATATTTGTGAGACCTCCTACGTAGTCTCACAGATAAACTGGAGAGGCTTTGGAAACTGAAACTGATCTCAAATTCTAGGAAATGTGGGTGAGGGTGGAGCAGAACAAATTTAGTATAGAGGCATATTGAGATCTGAGTTTTAAACATAAAATGATAATATTGGTTAGCCAGTTGAAATTATGGATAATGCTTTATTATCTTTTCTGAAAATTCTGTAAACATTTCCCAAATGGAAAAGTATTTTTAAAAGAATGCTAGAACTAACATTAGGTGAAATTGTTTGAATAATTCATGTATGTTAACAAATTTGCTTCTATATGTAGAGCTATATATATATCTATAATACAACTGTGTATGTATTACATATTTCACANTAGAGAACTATAGCCTATTGATATAATGAAAAGAATATATAATATGTATAACTGAATCAGTTTGCTATATACCTGAAACTAACACAATATTATAAATTAATCATACTTTAATAAAACAAAATAAAAACTCTATATCAATGCCTGATTTTTAAAATAATTTCTGACAATGTATCTGAACAATGTATCTGAATAGTCATAATATATTCATATTGCCACTGCAGTAGTGAATTAGCATATTTCAATCTAACACTTAAAGAAATAAACATATAAATGATAAATGTTTGTCTTTTTATCAAATAAATGTTTTTTACTTGTAAATACTGTAGAGAATATATATACATATATATGTGTATATATATATAACTTAATCCTAACTTTATAGAAGCAGACTGACTAGGACATTTCAATTTCTGTTTTTAGCATTTTATCCAGAAATATAAGGAAGGGATTTTTCAATATGAAAACTTTGCAAGCAAGATTATGATAAAGATGTGACATGGTAAACAGTAGCTGATTATATCTTAATAGATACATGTCATTGAATGTCTATCATTTAAAAAATAATGCATTTGCATGTCTAAATTAAACAGCTCTGCATAAATATGTGAATTTGGCTCAATTAAAACAGATGATGACTTAGCAATATTTTATCAGTCTAAATGTCATTTCTTTCCATGTATGACAACTATGACCTTGGCACACGTACTTACTGCTCATGAAGATACAACCAAGATCATCAAAACAGTAGCAAAGCCAACTAGGAGAAGATAATATGTGCTATTAATACGGTATTCCTGGGTAGAGTGTTTTACAGGGAAGGAAGAACAAATGCAATTGAACCACTGCTTTCCGAAATTGAACCACTACTTTCTTTTTTCAAAAGAAACCAGCAGGCAGGGAAAGATCGGCTGGGGTGGTGGCGGTGGTAGATGAGGTTGTGGGAGAGGAGGGGGTTTAGAGGGTAGGTAGAGAATGGGGGAGGAAGGGCGGAAAGAAGATGTGGTGGAAGCTAGGCTAGAGAAGAAAGGTTCAAGGAAGGAGAGATTTTAGTGGGAAGGAAGATTATGGGAGAATGGGGGAATATGATAAAGAAAGTTATGGAGACCCATATGTAGGCAGTAGTGGTATACCTAGAAAGTATCACAAACCATAAGAATAAGATAGTAGTGCTTATTTTTTGATAGATACATTAGGCATAGTATTCTAAATAACACATTTGAATATTATCTTTGAAGGAAACATCATGTTAATAATATCATCCCAGAAACTGATTAAGATGTAAGAGCATTGATTTGTACTAAGAATATTTGATCTTTCAGAAATGATTTTTTTCCATATTCTATGTGCACTTAAACATGCTATACATTTTAAAGGATGACAGAAGAGCAGAAATAATTTTTAAATGTAAATATTTTTTACAATTGGAAAATATAAAATGTTTAGACTTTTTATTCCAGATTTTGGGTNTTTTTCCATATTCTATGTGCACTTAAACATGCTATACATTTTAAAGGATGACAGAAGAGCAGAAATAATTTTTAAATGTAAATATTTTTTACAATTGGAAAATAGAAAATGTTTAGACTTTTTATTCCAGATTTTGGGTTTATGAGACATTACACAAGTTAGATATAAAAATGAATAAGTACTTTTATTTTATGATTATGAATCTAATAACCAATCAATAATTATAACTTGTAATAAATAACCTTGAAATATATAATAAAGCCATTTTTGTATTCTGATGATCATCTTCCTGAAAATATGAATTCTATAAGTTGAAGTGATTCCTAACTAGAAAGCAGAATATTGGATAGTCTTGTGTTTTTATCTTCATGTTGGACAAGACAGGACCAGCACAGTCTTGGTGAATTCTTGTATTAGGTTTGCCTAAGCAAACCTACCCAAGGTAAGAAAAACCCAAGTAAGATGGTAGGTGTTGCAAGTGGGCATCAGAGGGCAGACACACTGAAAACATACTCACAGAAAACTAGTCAACCTAATCACACTAGGATCACAGCCTTGTCTAACTCAATGAAACTAAGCCATGCCCACGGGGCAACACGAGACAGAAACACAAGTTGGGATCAAGATTGCCGGGAGAAATATCAATAACCTCAGATATGCAGATGACACCACCCTTATGGCAGAAAGTGAAGAGGAGCTAAAAAGCCTCTTGATGAAAGTGAAAGAGGGGTACACGAGCTCCCAATCCTGAGCTCATGTACACCTGTGGTGGATTCATGTCGATGTATGGCAAAGCCAATAGAGTATTGTAAAGTAAAATAAAGTATAAAAAAAAATAAAGTAACTAACAACTTGAAAAAAAAATAAAGAACACATCTATTCATTAAAAAAAAGAAAGAAAAAAAGTGAAAGATGAGAGTGAAAAAGTTGGCTTAAAACTCAACATTCAGAAAACAACGATCATGGCATCTGGTCCCATCACTTCATGGGAAATAGACGGGGAAACAGTGGAAACAGTGTCAGACTTTATTTTTGGGGGCTCCCAAATCACTGCAGATGGTGACTGCAGCCATGAAATTAAAAGACGCTTACTCCTTGGAAGAAAAATTATGACCAACCTAGATAGCATGTTCAAAGAGAAAGTGAAAGTGAAGTTGCTCAGTCGTGTCCGACTCTTTGCGACCCCATGGACTGTAGCCCACCAAGCTCCTCAGTCCATGGGATTCTCCAGGCAAGAATACTGAAGTGGGTTGCCATTTCCTTCTCCAGGGGATCTTCCCAACCCAGGGATCGAACCCAGGTCTCCCGCATTGCAGGCAGACTCTTTAACCTCTGAGCCACCAGGGAAGCCCAGCATGTTCAAAAGCAGAGATTTTACTTTGCTGACTAAGGTCCATCTAGTCAAGGCTATGGTTTTTCCAGTGGTTATGTATGGATGTGAGAGTTGGACTGTGAAGAAAGCTGAGTGCCCAAGAATTGATGCTTTTGAAGTGTGGTGTTGGAGAAGACTCTTGAGAGTCCCTTGGACTGCAAGGAGATCCAACCAGTCCAT
>SJYV01024714.1:21638-124979 GCA_006410875.1 Neotragus pygmaeus | reverse complement strand
TGGATGGCACCACTGACTCGATGGCCCTGAGTCTGAGTGAACTCCGGGAGTTGGTGACGGACAGGGAGGCCTGGCGTGCTGGGATTCATGGGGTTGCAAAGAGTCAGACACGACTGAGCGACTGAACTGAACTGAAGCAAACCTAGCAAATATAATAAACCTAGACTTAGCAAATAGAATATAGGATACTCAGTGTATTTTAGGCTTCAAATAAACCTACACATTTTAAAATATAAGTATATTCTAAATATTTCCTAAGGCAGACCTATACTAAAAGTATCTATTATTTTCTCAAATTTAATTTGGTATCTTGCATTTTATCTGGCAACTGTATATTGGGCAAATTACTTAATTTGCATTTCATGGGGCCCTCATCATGGAGCAGTGTGGGATTTTCTGCTGATTGATCAAAAGCACAGTTACATTTCTTTTCTGTGAATACGGAAAAAAATAAGGGAAAAGAGGAACTTATTTAGGAATTTCAACTTAAAGAAACAGTTTACTATTTGTGTGCCCCCAGGTTCACAAATGGACATTGAGCATTCAAAGATACTTGCATCTTCTGATAAGTCATATATTCTGAATTTGAAAGCCTAGATTCTGTGTTTTGAAAATGGACAATCAAATATATATTCCATTAAGTCTATTTTGGAGTATTTAAATTAATAATTATAATATAGATTGCATTTATGAAGTGTCACCTACGAAACTAAGTATTTTAAACTATATTAACTGATTTAAGCCTCACAAAAATCTTAACACTAAATGCTATAATTTTTCAGCAAGAAAACTCAAGGACAGAGGAATTGATTAACTTGTCAAAAATTACACAGTTAGTAAGAGGTAGAGCTCGAATTTGAACTCAGACTAGTTTAGTTTAATTTTTCTCTTGACCACTACTCTATTCTACCTCTGAGCCTTGAGATAAAACACTCATAGAAATTTCATGAGATTTTTCTATGAAAAATAGACATGAAAGCTAGCCTCAGCTTTCACATTTCATAATTAATTACAGGGATTTGCTTATCAGGACAGAAAAAGGAGTAGAAAGAATGTAACCATAGAGTGAGGCCAACAGACTGCTGAAGCTCAATATTTACCCCTGTTCCCTACACCCTTCATGTTTCCTGACCTGTGAACAGAAGGAAGGAACTCGAAAGATCACAAAAGGGCCTCTACTTTGTCTCATGCTATGGGTTTGAAATCAGGCCTGTGAAACTGGTCAAAAGCACAGAATGCTAAATAAGTCATCTCCCTTTCATTGATGTTCCTTAGATGATCCAAGAGCCAGCACACTGCTTGTCTGCTTTCAGTTCCTTCTAGACTTAGACTGTGACTTCCTGCCCCAGGCTCAGAGTCAGCCTCTAGAAGAGTGCCATTTCTCAAGCTGTTGCCCTGCAAGGCCAAATTATAGGTCCACCAGAGGAAATGGCAAAAATAACCTTCCTACGCACATGAGACAGCAGGACCTGTATGGAGTATTTCAAGTAACTTGGCTACTTTATGAAAAATACAACTATTTCTCTTAATGGGTCATGGTCAGAAGAAACATGGACCCATAAAACAAAGCCTTTAAGACAAGAATATATATTTTCAGATAAGCTATATCAAGTTTGTGTTTTTGCCTTTTCTTAGAGTTTGGATGAAACTGTTGAATAGCTTCCTGGAAAACATGAACATGCAGAATTGTCAACTGGGTGGCATCCAGAATAAGAACTAAGCTTTCTATTTGCATTAAAATAATAATCAAAAGAAATTTAGACCCTATCACTTCATGGCAAATACATGGGGAAACAATGGAAACAGTGAGATACTTTATGTTTTGGGGCTCCAAAATCACTGCAGATGGTGACTGCAGCTATGAAATTAAGACACTTGCTCCTTGGAAGAAAAGCTATGACCAACCTAGACAGCATATTAAAAAGCAGAGACAATTTACTTTGCTGACAAAGGTCCATCTAGTCAAAGCTATGGTTTTTCCAGTAGTCAGGTATGGATGTGAGAGTTGGACTATAAAGAAAACTAAGCACTGAAGAATTGATGCTTTTGAACCATGATGTTGGAAAAGACTCTTGAGAGCCCCTTGGACTGCAAGGAGATCCAACCAGTCAATCCTAAAGGAAATAAGGCCTGAATATTCATTGGAAGGACTGATGCTAAAGCTGAAACTCCAATATTTTGTCCACCTGATGTGAAGAACTGACTCATGGGAAAAGACCCTGATGCTGGGAAAGATTGAAGGTGGGAGGAGAAGGGGATGACAGAGGATGAGATGGCTAGAAGGCATCACCGACTCGATTGACGTGAGTTTGAGCAAGCTCTGGGAGTTGGTGAGAGACAGGGAAGCCTGTCTGGCGTGCTGCAGTCCTTGGGGTCGCAAAGAATTGGAGATTACTGAGTGACTGAACTAATATTTTAAAAGTTTTACTAAAATATTGCTTTATTTTAATATACCCAGGTGATAGCTTACCTGCATGTGTAATTTATAAATTTCAATTTACAGAATTAATGACTCTCTTTCGATTCCTTTTCCCCCCAAAGTGACTTATTTCTACAGTATATCTACAATTATTTGAATTGATGAGTACACAGAATGATTATTTACAACACAAAAGCGAGAGAACAATTTTGGATATTACCTTTAAACTTTGAATTTCATTATTTCCCAGGCTCATGAAGAATATCAAAGAAAAGGAAAAACATGAGAAATAGTGTAAAATGCCATTTTGATTAATTTTCACAAAAGTTTTCTTTTAAGAAGATTTAAGTTCAGTCTCCTTAGAAGACTTTAGAGAATTAATTTTCAGTTTGCTCACACAGCACCATCCTGTAGGGTTATTGAGGACATGTATCAACAACCATGGGCTTCCCTAATGGTTCAGACCATGAAGAATATCACTACAATGCAAGAGACCTGGGTTCTATCCCTGGGTTGGGAAGATGCGGTGGAGAAGAGAATTGCTACCCACTCTAGTATTTTTGCCTGGAGAATTCAATGGACAGAGAAACCTGGCAGCCTACAATCCATAGGGTCATAAAGAGTCAGACATGACTGAGTGACTAACACACACACACATCAACAACCGTTAGTAAACAGAACATTCTGCCTTAAAAGTCATAATATTTAAATACTCAGTGGCATAAAATGGAGCTTAAAAATTATAACTAATTTAAACAAGTAGCTTCAGATAATGTATTTGTTTGTATACCTTTTATATATTAAACACTGCCTAAATGCTATATATATGTATATATATACACACACATATACACACATATGTATATACACATCTATACACACATATATGTGTGTGTGTGTGTGTGTGTGTGTGTGTGTGTGTGTATATATATATGTCATGTGTAATCATCAAAGCATCTTTTCCAGTTGAATACTCTTCCAGATTATCTTCAGTCTGTAGGTGAGAAAACTTAGGTTCATTANACACATATATGTGTGTGTGTGTGTGTGTGTGTGTGTGTGTATATATATATATATGTCATGTGTAATCATCAAAGCATCTTTTCCAGTTGAATACTCTTCCAGATTATCTTCATTCTGTAGGTGAGAAAACTTAGGTTCATTAGGTTGAGAACATGCTCAAGCCCAATTTGATACAAGTGGCTTAAATGGGATTTAAAACTCAGACTTGTCTCATTTCAAGCATAATCTAGAAAGGATTATTATTAAAGGTATGAGTTGAATATACAATTTGAAATATTAGTTTACATTCAAGAAGTTGAGAAAAGTACAAGTTTGTAAATGGTCTCTTTGAAACTCAGTGGTGTTTATTTTTCAAATCTTTAAAGTTTTTGAAGAAACTATCCTCATTATTGAGACAAAGCAACAGTGTAGGCTCATACAACAAACCTGGAAGACAATCCACCATATTCCATGCAATCTGGATAAACTGTGAAAAGATCCCCAGATTTGATCCATAATCTTTTGCCTTAAAAGGGGTAATTAAAAGTAAAAACCCTAAGAATTTTTACTAATATATATTATTTATATATATCCAATATATAATTATATAGAATGTGTCAGAGGATGGTTACAACATGGGAAAAAATGTATATATACACACACACACAGTTATATGTGGAGGAGAGAAATTTAGGCATAGAGAGAATAAACATATGGTTTGGAAAAAAATAAAAGGATAAAAAATTACTCTTAGGCTTCTCAAAATATTTACAACAACAAAATTTCCACAGAATTTTGAGGAAAAGAGACCTTACATTTCATCCAAGAAATTTAAGTTCTATGGAGCATTCTTTCTATGTGGGTTTGTCTATTACATTAATTACTTTAGTTGGCTGGGGTACAAAATCCAGAGTCACTCTTTATTATCTCTGAAACAACCACAAATCAGAGAGGCTTAACTAAACTTTTGAAAATGTAGGATTCACTAAAACCTATGCAGACACATCAGTGAGCCAACGTGTTATTTTTAGCACAGCCCAAATATTCTCTACAAATGATATGACTGGCCTGAAAATTATTTTTTTCATTCCTGGGTAGACATTTTGACTCTTTATTGATTTATGCTTATTTATGAGGCAAATGAGACTTTGGGAGTCTTTTTTCAGTACCAGCCAAATCTAGGGCAAATTTAGAAAGTTAACCTCAGTCTCTTCTAAAAAAAAAAAAAAAATTTAGAAAGAAAGATGTTGGCATCAATGTAGAGCTGAGTACAGAGCCCAGAAATGGAAGGAAGCAAATTAGAGCCGTCAATAGACAGTGGAACTCCCTCATAAGCCCCCAAATTGCAATATGTTAGGGCCACTCTTCATAATGCCTTTGAGAGACTTGGACCTGTACCATGCAGAAGTGCAGGCAGAGAATGGCCCCAGGAAATTAGGTTAATTTGTGAAGAACATCCTCTGTTCTTCAAAATAGTGAACAAGTGCTAAGACAGGAATTGAGCAACTCCCCAAGCGGAAGCTGAGGAATGCTGGTGTTGGGTCAAAGTTGGGAAGTTTTGGAGCCATAGGAGTATGGAGTGGAAGGTTGCTGTGGCTAAGATGATCTCAGGCCTTAAAACAGTGCAATATTCCATCTCCAAAGAGGACCAGGAGAGGGGCAGAGGGGTCAGTCAGAAGGATGAAGAACTAGAGGACTAACTAGAAAGTATAGAGAGCCATCTCACAGAAGGAAGTGTGTATAATTCCTAGTATTCAGACTCACTCATGATTGTGCCCAGGAAGAATGCCATGCAAACAATAGGACTTTTATATAAAATGTGTCTGAATTATTTAGATGGAGGGGTTATCCCTGAAACATATCTTGTAGCATTGCAAATGTGGGCATTTGTCTTTGGTAAATGAAAGTATGCCCTCTTTCTATGATGCTTGAAGAAAGTATTCAGAGGAACAAAGTGTTTTTTGGCAGGGACATATCTCTATCAAGGAACAGGATTCCCACCTAGGAAGAATTAGTGCCACAGATAAAATTTATGCTTTTTCTCTTTTTTAGTGAAACAAATGCCAGCTACTTTAATATGCAGCTGGGATATAAAATCTGCAAAGTGCTAGTTACATCTGCACATTTGCTAATGGAATGACTAGGAATTTTCAAGCCACAGACTCAGGTGTGTAAATATATAACTACCTTTCTTTCTTTTCTTTTTTTTTTTTAACTTAACTAAATCTTTACTTGAGCTATTATTATATTGGGAGACAGAAAACTTAATTTTTTCAAGTCTAGGTAGACTCGGCATCCCAGAATATCATGAATCATTTTAAGCTTAAATTAGTTCAATTCTAGATTCCACTTTCCTAGGGGAACATTCCAGGCACATACATACCATCATGACTTGGGGCCGGCATCAGCTTTGTGGCTACCATCCTTCATCATGGTGATGTAGTCACTGAGTTGTAACTTATCCTCTCTAGCCTTATGGATGGTCTACTTGCTCACTCCTGCTAAGAGGGATGTGTTCCTATGGCTGTAGGGTATGTACATGCATCTGTGTCTTGCCCAGCCTGACCACAGAGCCCACCATGTTTTCTCTCTCATGGAACTCCAGGGTCATGGAGAGTTGATGGGGCCTTTCCAGGTCCTCCCTGTACAAACACGTCCCTATGATACATTTCTTCTTCCTGACCCTAACAAGGCAGTAGACACTCTTTTGAGAATGTTATTTCCAAAATTCAGGTCAGAAGACGATAGTTTCTATTTTCAGCATCACCAAAATTTAACTGGAGTTTCTTTCACATGCTCTCCCCTCAAACTTACTTCAGAAATGGAAGAAAGATTAAAGAATCCCCTTTCTCAGGAATGCACCCCAACTTGAATCCTCTTCCAGTTGTCACTCACTCCTGTATTGGCTCAGACCAATAAGCTTCAAACGGCTCAACTGCATTGTTTTGTTTTGTGGGAAAAAGACGAGGAGATTAAAAAAGGAAATTGATATAACTGAGAAGAAAAATATCTTGGTTATTACATGAAAATGTTATTCTGTGTTCTATAACATTACGTATGTCTTTTCTCAACCTCAATGTTTTTCTCCAGTGTTAGTGAGATGGGTTCCATAGACTCCCCTGATTCCTTTGGTTTGCTTTCCTTTTCCTCTCTTTTCTTTCATCTTTATCACTTTTTATCTTTTTTCTTTCTTCATGAAAATAATTCATTAAAATTTGAATTGTACATTATTATAACTTTCCAGTGTATGAAAATTATTGCTGTACAACGTTTGATTTACATAATGAAACATCTCTGTCATGGATTTCTTATCTGTCTGTTGCTTATTTTCAGTGGTAAATTGTAGTTTGAAATGACACAGTGCCTGAAGAACTATGGACTGAGGTTCATAAAACTATATAGGAGGTGGTGATCAAAACTGTCCCCTAAAAAAGAAATGCAAGAAGGCAAAATGTTGTCTGAGGAGGACTTACAAATAGCTGAGAAAAGAAGAGAAGAGAAAGGCAAAGGAGAAAGGGAAAGATATTCCCAACTGAATAGAGTTCCAGAGAATAGGAAGGAGAGATAAGAAAGCCTTCTCAAGTAAACAATGCAAAGAAATTAGGAATGCAATAGAATGGGAAAGACTAGAGATCTCTTAAAGAAAATCTGAGATACCAAGGAAAACTTTCAAGCAAGAATAGGCACAATAAATAATAAAAAATAGCAAGGACATAACAGAAGCAGAAGAGATTAAGAAAAGGTGGCAAGAATACACAGAAGAACTGTACAAAAAAAGCACTTAATGACCCAGATAAACATGAATATGTGGTCACTCACCTAGAGCCAGACATCCTGGACTGTGAAGTCAAGCACGTCTTAGGGAGCATCACTACAAACAAAGCTGGTGGAGGTGATGGAATTACAACGGAACTATTTCAAATCCTAAAAGATGATGCTGTGAAAGTGCTGCACTCAATATGCCAGCAAATTTGGAAAACTTAGCAGTGGCCACAGGACCAGAAAAGGTCAGCTTTCATTCCAGTCCCAAAGAAAGGCAATTCCAAAGAATTTTTAAATGACTGTACAATTGCACTTATTTCATATGCCAGCAAGAATACTCTCAAAATCCTTCAAGCTAGACTTTAGTAGTATGTGAACCAAGAACTTTAAGATGTACAAACTGGATTTAGAAAAGGCAGAGGAACAAGAGATCAAATTGCCAACATATGCTGGATTATAGAAAAAGCAAGGAAATTCCAAGGGAAAAAAATCTACTTCTGTTTCACTGACTATGCTGAAGACTTTGACTGTGTGGATTACAACAAATTGGAATATTCTTAATGAGATGGGAATACCAGATCACATTACCTGCCTCCCGAGAAACCTATATACAGGAAAAGAAGCAACAGTTAGAACTAGAAGTGGAACAACAGAGAGATTCAAAATTGGGAAAGGAGTACATCGAGGCTGTGTATTGTCACCCTGCTTATTTAACTTATATGGAGAGTATGTCATGTGAAATGTTGGCTGGATGAAGCACAGGTTGGAATCAAGATTGCCAGTAGAAATATCAACAACCTCAGATATGCAGCTGATACCACTTTAATGACAGAAAGTGAAGAGGAACTAAAGAGCCCCTTGAGGAAGGTGAAAGAGGAGAGTGGAACAGCTGGCTTAAAACTCAGCATTCAAAAACGAAGATCATGGCATCTGGTCCTATCACTTCATGGGAAAAAAAATGGGGAAAATGTGGAAACAGTATCAGATTTCATTTCTTGAGTTCTAAAATCACTGCAGACAGTGACTGCAGCCACAAAATTAAAAGATGCTTGCTCCTTGGAAGAATAACCTAGACAGTGTATTAAAAAGCAGAAGCATCACTTTGCCGACAAAGGTCTGTGTAATCAAGGATATGGTTTTTCCAGTAGTCTTGTAGAGATGTGTGAATTGGACATAAAGAAGGCTGAACACCAAAGAATTGATGCTTTCCAACTGTGGTGCTGGTGAAGAGCAATATCAAATCAGTCAATCCTAAAGGAAATCAATCCTTTGAATATCCTTGAATAAATATAAATATTCCTTGAATATTTGTTAGAAGGACTGATGCTGAAGCTGTAATACTTTGGCCACCTGATGCAAAGAGCCAAAACATTGGAAAAGAGCCTGATGCTGGGATAGATTGAGGGCAAAAGAATCAGAAGGTGGCAGAGGATGAGATGGTTGGATAATATCACTGACTCAATGGACACAAACTTGGGCAAACTCTGGGAGATGGTGAGGAACAGGGAGGCCTGGCATGCTGCAGTCCATGGGGTCACAAAGAGTCAGACACAACTTAGTGAGTGAACAACTACAAATGATAAAAATAAGTTCTATGAAATAATCAGAGTGCTATGAGGACCTATGTCAAGAGAAAATGCTTCTTGAAGAAGTAANGAACCAACATGGGGCCAGAGTTGCCTCTTCATCACCAATACATGGCCAGGTTAGACAAACATGAAGGTTCTTTAGTTACCCCCTTCTCCTTTCTGCCATGACCCCAGGAGAGTTAGATCCCCAAGAGAAAGAAGAAGGTGTGCAACTTATGCAAGAGCGAGTACCTCCACCCTCGTCCACCCCTATCCTATTCACTTCAAGACCCTGATAAAGAAGGATGGGAAGAAAGATCAGGCTTTGTGTCATCCTCACACCTGTTTTCTCCTAGATAGATAAGGGGAGTAGCCTTCAGTTGTTTGAAACTGAAACCTTAGACATGCCATGATGTGATGGGGAAAAGGCTATTACACAAGATTTTGTTAAAGGCAGTGAATGGTGAAAAAGAAAATGTTCAAGTCTATATCCTACTGAGCTATTGCCTCAGTAAACCAGGTACACTCNAAACTGAAACCTTAGACATGCCATGATGTGATGGGGAAAAGGCTATTACACAAGATTTTGTTAAAGGCAGTGAATGGTGAAAAAGAAAATGTTCGCGTCTATATCCTACTGAGCTATTGCCTCAGTAAACCAGGTACACTCACATGAGATGCAAGTAGCATGGTGTGAATCTTGCTGTTTTCTTCCTTTAATGATTTTACACTGCATTTAGATATTATTAGTAATCTTAGTTCAGAGAAGGCAATGGCACCCCACTCCAGTAGTCTTGCCTGGAAAATCCCATGGATGGAGGAGCCTGGTAGGCTGCAGTCCATGGGGTCGCTAAGAGTCGGACACGACTGAATGACTTGACTTCCACGTTTCACTTTGATGCATTGGAGAAAGAAATGGCAACCCACTCCAGTGTTCTTGCCTGGAGAATCCCAGGGACAGCGGAGCCAGGTGGGCTGCCATCTATGGGGTCACACAGAGTCGGACATGACTGAAGTGACTTAGCAGCAGTAATCTTAGTTAATGATGTATATGCTAAATATTAAATTTAGCTAATTTAATAGATTCAGCCAATGCAATATAATTCAAAGTGTTAAGTAAGATGGAAGGCACAAGTTATATAAGATAAGGCATATCTCTTTCTTTTCAACCTGCTAGGGTTACAATCTGCTGATGCTGGGAAAGATTGAGGGCAAGAGGAGAAGGGGGTGATAGAGGATGAGATGGTTGGTTGGCATCACCAATTCAGTGGACACAATGAACATACTCAGGGAGACAGTGAAGGACAGGGAAGACTGGCATATTGTAGCCCATGGGATCACGAAGAGTCAAACACAACTTAGTTACTGAACAACAACAAGGTAATTTATAAGTACTTTGTGAGTTATACAACCAGACAGAAGTCAGTTAACAATATAAATTCAGCCAATATTCATATTAAACAATTTTTCAAATATTACATATGTGTCACCTTAGGAAAAATTCAATGAATTTCTCATATTTTTTTCAGCTACCTCTTATAATTCTCTTTTGAGTCCATTTTTTGTGGGTTAGATCTGGTGATACCCTTCTAGTTATCACTATTAATAACATGAGAGTGAACAGAATACCAATGAAAACAATCAGTATTTGACAGCCTCTTCAAATAGAAAATTTTTCCATCAAGAGCCAAACTGAAAAGGTCAAAATCCTCTTGTTTATTGTTTCTAGAATTTAAACTTGAGACAAAAACTACTCTGATCAATCCTTGCTGATGTGATTATCTGCTTTCATTTTCTTTCTCCAGAAGATGCCCTATTAGCCTTGTCCTGGATTTCCTTGATTCTGATGCTTTACCCAGACAACCTTTTACCATCTTTCATATGTCTTTCTAGTTACTATGCAGCCATGAAATTAAAAGACGCTTACTCCTTGGAAGAAAAGTTATGACCAACCTAGATAGCATACTGAAAAGCAGAGACATTACTTTGCCAACAAAGGTCCCATCTAGTCAAGGCTATGGTTTTTCCAGTGGTCATGTATGGATGTGAGAGTTGGACTGTGAAGNGGCAGAGTAATACTCCATTGTGTATATATGCCACAGCTTGCTTATCAAGATTAACTTTTTAAAGACTGAAAATAGGATGTGAAACACCTATGTTTGGAATGGATACATACATTTTATTAAAAATAGAAGATGGAAAAGGGGGAAAATAAAACAACAGTGGAGTACTAATGAAAAGATTTACTCAGCTCATTGACCTTCCAGTTTACATGTTTTGAAGGTCACTCAGTGCAGTGCAGAGCACAGAGGGTAGATTATAGGAATGTACATTGTAAAGAGAGCTGGTAGGATGCTAAGATGAGAGTGGTTGTGCTTTACACTGATATCAGAGAAGACAAAGAAACAGCAGTCGAGAGATGGACTCTACTCTGAGTAGTGGAGCATATGAAGGATGAGGGCAAGAGAGGTGTCAAGGTGGACTACCAAAAATTGTCTTGCAGACAACCTACTGAGGGAGGAAATATTGCAAATGGTACGAAAAATGAAAGATTAATGCCCAACATACATAAGCAGCTCACACAGCTCAACATCAAAAATAAATAAATAAACCCAGTCAAAAAATGAGAAGAACTGAATAGGCGTTTTTCCAAGGAGGAAATTTAGAAGGTCAACAAGCACATGAAATGGTGGTCAGCATCACTAATCATCACGGAAATGTACATCAAAACTGCAAGATATCATTCCATACCCATGAGAATAGATGTCATCAAAAAGAATGCAAGCAACAAGAGTTAGAAAAGGGAACATTTTTACATTGTTGGTGGGAATGCAAACTGGTATAGCAATCATGGAAGTTTCTCAGAAAGGTAAAAATAGAACTCATGTGGTCCAGCAATCCCACTCCTGGGTATATACACCCCAAAAACAAAAACACAATTTGAAAATGCCCCAATGTTCATTGCTTCATTATTTATAATTTCCAAAATATGAAAGCAACCTAATAGAAAGTAACATAAAGCATCCCTCAACAGATGAATGGATATTTACAGACAGACAGACAGACAGACACACAGTGAAATACTACTCAACCGTAAAAAGAATGAAATTTTGCCACTTGCAGCAATAAGGATGGACTTGGAGGCCACTATGCTAAATGAAGTGAGTTAAATAAAGACAAATAATGCATGTTATCACTTTTATGTGAAATCTAAAAAAAAAAAAAAAACAACCTGGTGAATATAACAAAAAAAAGAAGCAGGTTTACAGATACAGAGAACAAACTAATGGTTACCAGTAGAGAGAGGGAAGAGGGAGGGACAAGATTGGGACAATACAATTAAGAGGCACAAATTATTATGTATAAAATAGGCTACAAGGATGGAATGGGGAATAGAGTCAATATTTTATAATAACTATAAGTGGAATATAAGCTTTAAAAATTGTGAATCACTCTATTGTACTCCTGTAACTTGTATGGGTTTCTCAGATGACATCAGTGAAAAAGAACTTGCCTGCCAATGCAGTAGATGTGAGAGGCACAGGTTCAATCCCTGGGTCGGGAAGACCCTCTAGAGAAGGGCATGGCAGCCCACTCCAGTATTCTTGCCTGGAGAATCCCATGGACAGAGGGGCCTGGTGGGCTACAGTCCGCAGATTTGCAAAAGACTGAAGCCACTTAGCATGCACAACTTATATAATATTGTACAGAACTATACCTCAATAAAAATAAATACCAAAGCAAATACATAAAAATAATCAGAAAAATAAAATGAATTTTATGTTGTCTATGAATAAAAGAACCCTCTTCCAGAAAGATTCCCACAAATCCATGCTACCTCAGAGAGCAAAGTATGAAATGAAGAAAATTCTTATAGCAACTTATACAATGCCTATGTTGTACAGCTTCAATCAGCAGAGTTCAAAATACTAACCACATAACACTTACCACAAAGCACTAAGTTACTTGGATTCTATGATGTGTCCATGGTAAAGCAAAGACTTCAAATCTTTTTTTTCTTACACCATTCAAATTACTTCACACTATCTTCCTTAAGAGAAAATATAACTTGAAGCCATAACTGAGTCAGTGCAACTGTTTCTTGGAGGAAGGCCTGGCACAATGTTTGAATTCTCCAGCATAAGGATACTTTCCAGAATGCCAAGTTGGGGTTGATTGCCAAGGTTCTGCAGTATGCCTCAATGAACATAAATCACCGTTTCTCACCAGTGAAGGCTCAGATCATAGTGCTGAAAATATGTTTCCTCACAAGATGCCAGGTGGCCCAGCAGCAGCCGTATTGCCTATTCATGAACCACTTTATTGCAGAATAGAACAACGTACATATTGACGAAGACATCTTTGCTGTTATTATGGGAGTCATGACGTTCTACAACTTCTATCTGATGATTTGTAAGTTCTGTGACTCATAAGCTTATGATGAGGAACAGTTTAGACCCTTAATTATAGAGTCATTTACATGGAATTTTTGGCTAAATGCATACAGCTACATGATAGCTGCCAATCTTGAAAAGTCCTTGATACTGCAGATTCCAAGATGATATTGCTTTCTCAAAGAGACCTACCCCATCTAACCTTTTAAAAAGTGAAGCCTTCCCTCCATGCTCTGCTTTTTCTTATGTTTTCCTGTAGTACTGATCACTTTCTAATATACCACATACCTTGCTTGTTATACTCATTGTTTGTTGTCTGTTGTCCCCCATTAAGAGGGAAGGACAGATATCTTATTTTTGTTTACTAGTATGTCCCAAATGTCTGGCACATATTTGATGTTCATCAATTATCTGCTGAATGAGTGAGTTTTTGGTAGATAAAATTTCAGGATTAACTCTGTGGAGTATAGTTACATTACTTCCTTGGTGAAAAATACTTTCATGGCATTCTGCCACCTATGGGATTTGGTCCCACACTTTAGATTTGTCACTGGGCTTTAAACTGTATCTCCCAGTTCCTATCTTTCCCTTATAGTCACCCAGTGTCTAATCATAGCAGAGTAATAGCCATGTTCTTTCATACAGCGTTGCCCCTACCAAGCTAGTCTTTCTCTCTGTATTATTATATGGGAAAAATAAGGCATAACAAACTACCTCAAAACCCAGTATAGTGGCTTACAGAAACACAAAGTTTTGTTTTCCTTTTATGCATTCTGTGGGCAACTTGGTGTTAGGCAAGACTCAGCTGGGATCTACCAGGGTTGGCTCCAAGCTATAGATTAGAAATTAGGTCAGCTCCGGGTGTTTCCTCATTCTCCTAGGCCAGCAGTTACCCAGAGTATGGTCTCCTCCTGGAGAATTACTGTCTATAAGTTGTTTCCCTAGATCACAGCAGCACATTTAAAGACTCTGCTTGCATCATGACCACTAAGTTCATAAGGCAAAAACAATGCACACGGTCAAACCCAGTATCAATGTGGGAGAGAAATATGCTCCACCCAAAGGAGGAGAAGTAGAGAAGTGAATATTTTATGACTGACCATCCAATCTTACACATTCTTACTTTTTGATCTATCCATCAAGACCCAGAGCAAGTGTTGACTCTATGAGCTTTCACCAATTCAGTAGGCAGTCAGATTTCCCATTCTTGTGATTCCACTGTGCTCTGCTATACCTATGTCATTACAGTATACAGGTCTGACTCCTCTATTGGACTTTATGCTTCTAAAGAGCAGAAGCAGTTTATTAAGGTTTATTTTGCTAACATCTACCATGGCTGCATGCTAAGTTGCTTCAGTTACGTCTGACTCACTGTGACCCTGAGGACCATAGCCCACCAGGCTTCTCTGTCCACGGGATTCTTCAGGCGAGAATACTGGAGTAGGTTTCCATGCCCTCCTCTAGGGGATCTTCCCGACCCAGGGATCAAACTGGTGTCTCCAGCATCTCCTGCATTGGCAGGCAGGTTCTTTACTACTAGTGCCACCTGGGAAACCCAAATATCTACCAAGGAAACTAGAAAATTATAACCTAAAAATGTTAGTTGCCTATAAATGGAGTGGATGGTCTCATTAAAAAAATAAACCTATGTAGATTCCATCAATAGTTTCCTGTTCAAATAGGGTGGTTTAATATCATTCTTGCTGTACTACATGCGGCATATCTAGGAAGTGTTCACATTTAAATCTGGGTAGAAGCAGATTATCTGAAATTTTAAATCTCACTGTGAAAACATTGTATTGTATACTAAAGTGTTCAATATAATTCTCCAAATGCTTTTCTACAGGAAGGAATGAAAATATTCCTGGCCAAGGATTTATATTGAATAGTTGAAGTAATTCTTGACAGTCAGAATAAAGTATTCTTAGTTTCTCTCAAACTTGTACCACAAAAACACTCAGTGTTTTTATTATACTTATAGTGTCAATTGGCAAAGGCCTGGATTTGTTCTAGAGGAGTCTCCATTTATTCCTTTATCCATCTTTTTATTCATATGACTTTACTTTTTTCAACTAAGCTTTGTCTTATGTAACTGCACTCACAACCCAGTTTAGAATTCACAATTTATCGTTTCTGTTATACCCTTGCCAATATCCCCAAATACTATTTCCCTTGACTTTTTATTGAATTCATTTAAACGGAGGCTGGATGAACTCAAGTACTGATTTCCATTGTACCTCTTTGAAGCAGCTAAACATCATTTTGTTGAACTAGAAGCGTCAACTCCCATTCCATCTATCTCCAAAGCCAACATGCTATTGACTTTTAAGATCTATGTGTCCAATATCCAATTAATTTTAAAACCACCTTGTATAATGGCTGTCAAGCAATTTTTATCTATGGAGAAAATGATGTGACTTTGGGATTATAATCCATGATATCACTAGAACACTGCTTATCTTTATCAACTGAATGCCTGTTAATTATAAAAATGAATACTAGTTGATAGGATTTTATATGTAATTTCTTGTGAATAATCAGGTTTTCAAATTTTTATGGTAAAATTTTAGTTTCTTTCCTTCCAAGGGAGCCAGACATGTAGATAGGAGTTATCAGATTCAAAATTGATAAATAAGAAATCAATCACTTTTTTGATGCAAAGAGTGACAAATAAATTTCTAATATAGGAATTGTAAATATTTTCAGAGCCAGAAGAAGCCATGTAGGCAAGATTAAAAAAAAAATAGTTATGGTTGAAACTGAATAACTGAATTTTTCCCATCTTACCCACAAGCATTCCAGTTCAACAGATCATATCAGCCTAGTAATTCTGGTTCAGAGAATTTGACTCTATGAAGTACAGGAGCCCTGAACAACAGGGAAATCTCTTACAAGAAGTAAATAAGCATATGATTTGTAGTTTGAGACAAGTCCTCCTGCACCAAGGTATATATATATATTTAGTATTGGCTTATCAATGCTAAGATTTCCCACATTAGAGACTCATCTGCTTAAGGTTTTTTATCTTATGCTACAAATACATATGATAATGGAAGGGAGAATTAGTCATGGTTTCTTGCATTATAAGTGACCCAATTAAAATTCCTATAAACAAAAAGCATACTTTTGTCTTGTAGATGCTTTAGAAATTCACAGAACAAGGGAGAGAAAAGAAAAAGAAAAAAGTGTTAAAACCAGATTCAGGGACTCCATTTGGAGATTCAATGCTATCAGGAAATTCTCTCTTGCTTTCTGTCTTCTTATTTTTTCCTGTCTTCTCTTTCCATTTATCTTTCATTTTCTTTACATGTTAGCCCTGTTCTCTTCTGCAGGCAAGTCTTAACAATGTCCAGCAACCTCACCTTATCAGTACTCAAGAAAGAGTGATTTTTTTCTCACTATTATCTATGTATTAACAATAGGAAATCTCTTATAAGAAGTCAATAAGCATATAAGAAAGCTTGCTAGGAGAGAAAAAAACAATACTGACAGTCTACCACATATAGATGCTTATCAAGCAGGTGCATCTCAATGTGAATAAGTAAATTAATTAAAGCTTTTCTTAAGGGCAAACAGAGTCCCTAAAGACAGGAGACAGAACCATTATACTAGTCAAGACTACTGACACCGCAGTTAGAGTTCCTAAGCTAGAATCCTAGGGCTACATGTGCTAGATTTTGTGACCTTGGGTAACTTCCTTAAGTTCAATCTTTCCTACTTTAAAATGGGATTAACTGTTAAAATCTGGGTCTTCTTCCTGTAAAATGGAAATAATGTCAGGATTCTTGTCACTTTACAGAATGTGCATGCTCAGCAGCTTCAGTCGTGTCCGACTCTTTGCTATGCCATGGGCTGTAGCCTTCCAGGCTCCTCTGTCCATGGGATCCTCCTCTGTCCATGGGATCCATGGGCTCCTCTTCTCCAGGCAAGAATACTGGAGTGGATTGCCCTTTCCTTCTCCAGAGGATCTTCCCATCCCAGGGATCGAACCTGCATCTCTTATGGCTCCTGCATTGGCAGGCAGGTTCTTTACCACTCGTGCCACCTGGGCAGCCCCATAATACTAACGTGGATTGTAATTTCCTCCTACAGGGGATCTTCCAAACCCAGGGATCAAACCCGTGTCTCCTCCGTTGGCAGAGAGATTCTTTACCACTGAGCTATGAGAGAATACCTTAACACAGAATAGGCACTCAATAAACATTGGATAAATGATTGAATCAATGAATGGATAGCAAAGAGTGCTTAATATCATAAGATTATTTCAAAGATTTTGCTTAGCACAGATGGCATAAAGCTATAGATACTCATAAACACTATTCATAAAGCTATAATGATCTGACCAAGTGAAGGGAGAATGAAAGAAGATCCCACTAGGAGGCCAGGGTAAAAGAAACGGAAAACTAAGGCTTGAGAGTAAAAGGATAGATTTTATAGTATTGTTCCTTTCAGGTTAACTGCAATGAATAGAGGCATTCTCATGTATTCATCTAATTTTAAAAATCATCTGTGTAACTATAGTATAGCTCACATGCCAAAACATTTNTCTGTACATTGTAACCTTCATAAAATTTTTTCTAAATCACATATAGTATGTGCCTCAAAAGTCAAACCAAGATTAAAAAAATGTTATAAGGCTGAGTGGATTTAGTATTTACTTTAATAGCATTTTGCTATAATAATGTAAAAGAGAAATTCACCTTTTTAACTTTGGTCGCTGTGAAGTTGACTGGGATGCAGGATTTGAAAACCCCGTGCTTTTACTAACTGGAATGGCATTTTTTTTGGTATTAACAACCTGAGTAGAGTGGGCACTAAAAGACTTAGGACTTCTCCTCTTCACCTTGCGCTCCTCCATTGTTTTAAGTTCCTTACTGCACCCAGGCCAGCTTGTTATGACCTAAGAAAATACAGCAGATTTATACACATATGCTATAAGAAGCCAAAATGAAAGGGGTTCAAAGACCCACTTTACGGACTGAAAGATGATCAAGAATTTCAGAGGTCATTAAAGAAAGTTAGAACAAGGATCCTTGAGCTAAATTTACTGTACTAAATACACAGAAGCCCTAACCAAAAGTAACTGTTAGACAAGAAATTTTGTTCATCATTTTACTAGCTCATCCCATAAATATTTACTCTCTTCCACATGTCAGACACTATGTTGGGCACTGGTGAAACAGTACTGAGCAACACAAAGTCCTTGCCCTCAAAAACCCATATCGTTATAGAAAGGGTGTGACACCTAAACACCAAATCATTCAGCCTGACTCAAGCCTTAGGTGGTTTTTAGGTTTTCCTTCTAAAATGTATTCTTTGAAAAAAAGAACTAGATTTAAACAGATGTATAACTGACATCAGTTCAGTTCAGTCGCTCAGTCGTGTCCGACTCTTTGCAACCCCATGAATCGCAGCACGCCAGGCCNAAGACAGTTCCAGAAAAACATCTACTTCTGCTTTATTGACTATACCAAAGCCTTTGACTGTGTGGATCACAACAAACTGGAAAATTTTGAAAGAGATGGGAGTTCCAGACCACCTGACCTGCCTGTTGAGAAACCTATATGCAGGTGAAGAAGCAACAGTTAGAACTGCACAGGGAATAACAGACTGGTTCCAAACTGGGAAAGGAGTATGTCAAGGCTGCATATTGTCACCCTGCTTATTTAGCTTATATGCAGAGTACATCATGAGAAATGCTGGGCTGAATGAAGCAAGATTGCTGGGAGAAATATCAATCACCTTAGATACGCAGATGACACCACCCTTATGGCAGAAAGTGAAGAGGAACTGAATAACTTCTTGATGAATGTGAAAGAAGAGAGTGAAAAAGTTGGCTTCAAACTCAGCATTCAAAAAATGAAGATCATGGCATCCAATCCTATCACTTCATGGGAAATAGATGGTAAAGCAGTGAAAACAGTGGCAGACTTTATTTTCTTGGGCTCCAAAATCACTGCAGATGGTGACTGCAGCCATGAAATTAAAAGACACTTGCTCTTGGAAGAAAAGTTGTGACCAACCTCAGTTCAGTTCAGTTGCTCAGTCGGGTCTGACTCTTTGCAACCCCATGGACTGCAGCATGCCATGCCTCCCTGTCCATCACCAACTTCCAGAGTTTACTCAAACTCAAGTCCATTGAGTCGCTGATGCCATCCAACCATCTCATCCTCTGTTGTCCCTTTCTCCTCCTGCCTTCAACCTAGACAGCATATTAAGAAGCAGAAACATTACTTTGCCAACAAAAGTCCATCTAGTCAAAGCTGTGGTTTTTCCAGTAGTCATGTATGGACTTGGACTATAAAGAAAGCTGAGCACCAAAGAATTGATGCCTTTGCACTGTGGTGTTGGAGAAGACTCTTGAGAGCTCCTTGGACTGCAAGAAGATCCAAGTAATCCATCCTACAGAAAATCAGTCCTGAATATTCCTTGGAAGGACAGTTGCTGAAGCTGAAACACCAATATTTTGGCCACCTGATAGGAAGAACTGACTCATTTGAAAAGATCCTGATGCTGGGAAAGATTGAGGGGAAGAGGAGAAGGGGATGACAGAGGATGAGATGGTTGGATGGCATCACCAACTCAACGGACATGAGTTTGAGTGAACTCTGGGAGTTGGTGATGGACAGGGAAGCCTGTGTTGCTGCTGTCCATGGGGTCGCAGTGTCAGATAGGACTGAGCAATTGAACTGAACTGAACTGATATATCTGATAAAAGCTTAACTTCTAAAGTATAATCATTCATTCTGAAACATCTCTCACATACATATGCACATATACACACCACAGAAAAACCTACAAAGTATTTTGAAATCATAGTCATCGATGCAGTCTCATATTCACTCGATATAAACAACACTGTAGATTAGAAAATCATATCCAAAATGAAGTCAAGGTATTATTATGTCCAGAAATCATTATTTAGCCCATTTGAGAACACTTTTAAGCTGACGTCAAGCATTGTAATATGATTTTCTTGATGGGAAGGTACAATATGGCAAGCAAAACACTTGAGAATGTTTAGGTATTTTCTCAAATATATTAACATGATGAGATAACATTTAGTCCTCAAACTGGAAGAGAGCAGTTAAGGTAGCAGGCACTGGCCCATAATCAAACTAGGGCTTGCTCATTAAATTGTGCTGCAGATAACAATGCAAGTTGATGATGCCCAGCGTTTCATGATTGTCACAAATTGCTGTTACTTATGAAACAGAGCAGTAGCTTGAATATTTTCCAGGCCAAAGAGAACTGCTTGCATATGCATATATGCTTACAGGTGTTTGGTGGCTATTTCTAACTATCTTTAAATGGATATTTTAATACCCAGAGCAAACTTTGGATAGTTTTTTCCTGTGAGTTGACATTGTCAAGTACACCATCACTGACAAGATTAAAGCTGGACACCTGGACTGTCATATCCATGTGTATGCATATTTTGCATCACATTTACATTATTCTGGTCATGTATCTCAGTGCATTAGAATAGGTATCACTCAGTCATGTTCGGGTATGTGTGAACCCGTGCACTATAGCCCCCGAGGCTTCTCTGACCATGGGATTCTTCAGGCAAGAATTCTGTAGTGGGTATTCAATACCAATTAGCAAATGGTACCGAGTTTTAATTCTCAGGATATAGGTATACCTTAAACCAGTATTCCCCCGACCCTAGTAAAAAAAATCTTTACCATTCTAAAGAATTCACTGAACATGGGACATGCTGTCTTAAGAGGGATCTTCTCAACACTTGAAATATTCCTGTATACCCTAAAAACCCATGTAGCTGTGATGTTCAATTGGAATTTCAAGCACCAGGTGATGGTTAAGCATATTTTGGCTGACTCTGAAGTCCCAATGTTAAAAGCTTAGTCACGGAACACAGCAGCTAGGGGTCTAATTAACTGACCTGTGCCATGCTGGCAAAATTCAGTGTAAATGACAACTTCTATAGGTTTGGTCAGAACTGGTTTCAAGAGCTCAGAAAAGCAGTCATGTGAAACCATGGCTGAAGTGACAACTGGCCTCAGTCCTCAGATTTATATACAAGTGATATTTTCAACACTAGATCACCTGGACAGTAGGTCAATCAGCTGGTTAGGAGAAATTTCTCTAACACACACAATATGGTGGACAATCTAAGGAATGGTTCTATGAAGTAGATCTGTGCTATGATTTATGCTCTAACTGATGATAGAAACTATGAAATGATCATTGCCCTTGTTATATTTTTTTATATAACCTTACACGTCTCCTCAGGCTTCCCTGATAGCTCAGTTGGTAAAAAATCTGCCTGCAGTGCAGGAGACCCGTTTGATTCGGGTTGGGAAGATCCACAGGAGAAGGGATAGGTTACCCCTACCCGCTCCAGTATTCCTGGGCTTCCCTTGTGGCTCAGCTAGTAAAGAATCCACCCAGAATCGAGACCTGGGTTCGATCCTTGGGTTGGGAAGATCCTTTGGAGAGGGGAAAGGCTACCCACTCCAGTATTCTGGCATTACAAAGAGTTGAACATGACTGAGCAACAGTCACACTTTCACACACCTCTCCTCAGGAGGCTTCTCATATCTATAAATTTCACTTTTTTAGGTAAACTTTTTATTTTATATTGAAATATAGCCAATTAACAATGTTGTGATAGTTTCAGGTGCATAGCAAAGCGACCCAGCCATTCATATACATGTATCCATTCTCCCCCATAAATTTCACCTTTTAAGTGATCATTAGATGAGTGGCTGAATCCCTCCACTTGACTGAAACCATGGCAACAAGACTGCTGTTAGTTATCACTTTGCATTGTATATCTAGCACTTAGCAAAGTGTCAGGCACAGCACGAATGCTCAGACATTTACTGAATAAGTAAACTGAATAATTTTAAGTTTTCTGGGCTCCAGTTTCTTTGCATGTATAATAAAGAGAAAGGATTGTGAATTATTCCTTCATGATTCTTACCCTTCAGATGCTTAGCAACTATTTAGAAATAGAAGACATGTGAATGAAATTACTAGAGAAAAAAAAGATACAGTCAAAAGTCAAGCGATTTGGGAGAACAGCACTGAAACATCTACATTACCGTATGTAAAACAGATGACCAATGCAAGTTGTGTGAAGTGGGGCACCCAAAGCCAGTGCTCTGGAAAAACTCAAAGGGATAGGGTGGAGACAGAAGTGGGAGGGGCAATTCAGGATGGGGGAGACACATGTCTGCCTATGGCGGATTCATGTTGATGTATGGCAAAAAAATTACAATTTTGTAAACTATCTTCCAATTAAAATTAAAAAAAAATTTTAAAGTCAAGTGTTACAGGTTACTGACATCAGAAAAAATTTTTTAATTATGTTAGAAAGTAGGATTCTGTGATTTGTATAATGGAATGGATATGGGAAAATATTTCCAGGTTATCAGTAAAGAAAGGACAAAAGCAAAGTCAGAGGCAAAAATAAAGATGGGTCATGCTGGGGAATGTGAGGAAGGTTTTCCATATTTGCATATTTGTTTGATTAAAATCTTAACGTATTCTATTAATGTTTCTTTCTGTCTGTAATTAAATGATGAAGTAAATGTCATAGCCCAGATCTCTGTGATTGGTTTCACCAGAATTATTTCATTGTATTTGCTGGCTCTTGGAAGTTAGGATTACAAACACCACATCTCAAACCTTGGGCAGATCAAATGACAATGCAGTACTCTCAGAAGAAAAAAGTGGTCACCTCCATCATTCTGTGGGGAGGCAGATTGTGACAACGGAGATGTTTGCCTCCTTTCAAAGATAAAGGGGAAAGCTATAAGTGCTTTAGAGTCCGAAAGGCCTGTAGATAGTAACAGTTTATAATAGTCTCTGAAATGCCCAGAAGGAGAATTCCAATTGCCTTAAATGATTAGAAGGGAGACTTGAAGCTGGGAAATTCAAAGGCTTTTTATAAAGCTATGGCCTTCAGATTTACTTAAGGATATACTTGATCCCAGGCACACAATTGTACAAGTAGAACATCCTTTTTGCTGGTCCACGAGAATATACAGCCACTTGCACAATACTTTTGACTAACGCTACTGAAAGTAGAAAGGAGGAATCAAAGCCAACTAAATACACACACAATAGCAAAGAAGGCTCCATTTGTTTAACATGGAGAGTGAAGTTGAGGACTACTCCTTATTTTTAGTTTTTTTTTTTTAAAGGAAAGTCAACAAAGCATTTTTCAACAAGTGAAAGCCTTTGTGTATGCTCTTTAGTTTTGACCAGAGGACTGAACAACAACAACAGGTACACTTCAGAGCAAATTTTAAACTAGAAATGATCAGAGAAGAAAGTGCTTTTAGTGAACGTCACACTAATAAGTGAACATTAAACAAGGATTATAGCAGCTGAGAGCAAAAGGATGACTGGCATCCCACCTTGAGTGACTGTGGCTTAATGTGGGCTTCGTAGAGTTACTGACATTTTAATGGTTGGAGATGTGGGAGATGGAAAATGGAAAAGGCACTGTGACCAAAGATGTGGATGCTGGATGTGGTGATTTGTTTGGATTATAGAGAGTAGGACAGCCTTTTGGGAATGGAAGATGCTTGAGAAAGGTGGAGGGGGAGAAAGATCAATTAAAAAAAAAAAAGATCGTGAATACAATGAGTAAATACCATAATTTAGTCTTCTTCAATATCTATAGATGTTCTCATTTTTCCTAAATGCTAGGTTTTCCCATGATCTCTAATATCTTGGGGCCCAATGATTTTCAATCTTGGATTACCTTAAGTTCAGTAATATATCTGACTTTGGCAAAAGCAGACTAATCATGGAGGCTGGCCCAGAGTTCAGAAGAGGATTCTGAAAGCAATGCTCTTATTTTATCAGCAAGCCCTCCTTCTCCAGTGGGAGAATCATGTTTGTATTTAAGTATCATTTTTAGTATCTGCAAATGTCACATACAGACCTTTTGTTTTCACTTCTGCAAACTGAACAAAGTGTATGAGTTAGAAGCCCTTCCAGATTTAAGAGATCTATTTACCCTCCTGCAAAAATATCCTTCATGGATATATGGTATAGACTCACCAAATATCTATCTTCTAATGTAAAGATATAAGATAGTGAGTTATTCTCTACATGCTTTTAATATTGATAAAGAAGGTAATTTTTTCCCCTGTAGCCACTTCTCTTAGAAGTGGCAATATGCACTGTGTCTTCAAACTGAATTTTGACATATTTAAAAATTTAAATCACACTTTGATATAATATGACAATAATATTGAGTGTTGCTTTTAAGTTCTTTTAATTTTATTTAAGTTTCATGGATAAGTAAAGCAATTACCTGTAATTTCACATTATAATATGCCTTTTTCTATTTATGTTTGTTCCTGTGCTGGTTTGTCCATATGCAGTTATAACCCACATACAATTTACCAATTTGCTTTTTCATTTAATGCTGTATTACAAATATTTTTCCATGTTTCTATGGTTTAAAAAATATCTATATTATTGTCAGTAATTAAACTTATTTCATGAACTTTCTAGATGCTTCTTTGAAATCTTCCTCTTAGTAATCTTTAAGAATTGACTGTATTCAGTTCAGTTCAGTTGCTCAGTTGTGTTCGACTCTTTGTGACCCCATGAACCTCAGCATGCCAGGCCTCCCTGTCCATCACCAACTCCCAGAGTCCACCCAACCCCATGTCCATCGAGTCAATGATGCCATCCAACTGTCTCATTCTCTGTCGTCCCCTTCTCCTCCTGCTTTCAATCCCTCCCAACATCAGGGTCTTTTCAAATGAGTCAGCTCTTTGCAAAAGGTGGCCAAAGTATTGGAGTTTCAGCTTCAACATCAGTCTTTCCAATGAACACCAGGACTGATCTCCTTTAGAATGGACTGGTTGGATCTCCTTGCAGTCCAAGGGACNGGAGTTCATCTTTCAGTGTCCTATCTTTTTGCCTTTTCATGCTGTTCATGGGGTTCTCAAGGCAAGAATACTGAAGTGGTTTGCCATTCTCTTCTCCAGTGGACCACATTCTGTCTGACCTCTCCACCATGACCTGTCCATCTTGGGTGGCCCCACACAGCATGGCTTAGTTTTATTGAGTTAGACAAGGCTATGGTCTGTGTGATCAGACTGGCTAGTTGTCTGTGATTGTACTTTCAGTCTGTCCGTCCTCTGATGCCCTCTCTCAGCGTCTCTCATCTCACTTGGATTTCTCTTACCTTGGACATGGGGTATCTCTTCATGGCTGCTCCAGCAAAGCACAGCTGCTGCTCCTTACCTTGGATGTGGGATAGCTCCTCTTGGCTGCCGCCCCTGACCTTCGACCTTTAGATATAAGATTGGGTTGTTTGAGCTTTTGTTTCTGGCATGAAACATTTAAGTGAACATTGAGAAATGAGTAACTTTCTAGGAGTCACCAGCTTTCTGGATATCTCCCTAATAAAGTGCATGCTTATCTCAATTCCATGTTAACTCTGTTTATTCTCATCTAAGGAAACCCAGGGCTGTAGAAACCATATAATGCTGTCACACAAGCAGAACCCGAGAGGAAGCTAGAGAAAGGATGCATATGGTGAAAAGTGCTGTCATGGTGCCCGTGCTGATTTTTTCCAAGAGCCTCTTAGTTTTCATTGACATATTGTGCTTTGTAAACAAATTAAGGGAGGTAACTCGTAGGAAAGGTATTCTGATCTCTGCCCTTCAGTTATTTCAGAGTTGACTGTGTGTGTGTTACATACCATGTTATTCAAAGGAGCTTTGAGGGACACCTGACCTAGTTGAGCAGTCATGCCTTTAAGATAAAACTGCCAAAATAAGTTATGGAATCTCTTATACAGCTGTGAGATTCCCTCAAAGACACACTGAAGGTTACTTAAATTTTAATATTTAGAGCATAACATAGATGGTAGTGACCAGCCTGCTGTGTTGCATGATAGTGGTGATCTTGGCATGATGACCACAGGGATGGCAATGAAGCCGAGGAGGAGGAGTCTAGTAGTTATCATTTCGTATACCTTGCACATTCCAGGGACAAAGGTGCAATGTCATATAGTAGCTCCATTTAATCTTTACATCACAATGAAGATACTAAGAGTATGCCTACTTTACAAATAAACCCAGGCTTAGAAAAGCCAGTCTGTTTTCTCAAGACCACATAGCTACTGGGCAGTGGGTCTAGAATTCAAACAGTCTGATTCCAGAATAAAGATCTTTAATCACTATATCTATGATCTGTAAACTCCTTTGAACACACACCCCATCAGTAAAACATTTTGCTAATGCCCCTTTTATATTTATTTATTATTAAGTAATACCATACTAATATACTATATACATAATAAAATAAAGTATAAATGGAGAAAGATGGACAAAAGATGAAATATAATATTTTGTTATATTTTTCAACAGTACAGAAATATTTTTGATATCATAAAAAGGTAATTATAATTGATGTTTTGGTGAAAATTACCTGCTTATATTCTTCAGTATTTTTGAAATTTTTGTTTAACACTTTCTGAATAAGTAGCTCAAAGGCTCGGTTCTGAGATTTTTTTCACTAGTTGGTCAAAACTGAAAATGATGCGTTAGGAAGATCCTTAGATCCAAATGGAGATTTGGCGTCACTTTTTTTTTTTTTTGGCTGCACATTTTTTCCAGGGGGGGGTTGCGTTGCAAAATTCTGAGAAAAATATTTGATAGATGGATAATCATCATCAACAGTGAATGAACTATGGGGAGATCAAGTTAACCATATTTCAGTTCTTCCCACCAAATTATGCAAAGATTTTTGTCGAAATCCACCTAGTGCGTAGCTGTCTTTTCTTATGTGAATCTGTTGTTGTTCTGCAAGTGCATTTTTATATATTTTTTATTTTGTTTAAAACTCACTAAAACTCTAACTTCAAAACTTCTGAATGCTGATTAATCAGGCTTATAAAATTTTTTCCATTATTTTAAAGAGATTTTTAAGATACATCAATATACGGATATGTTTTAACATCACACAATAAATGAATCATTTCTGAAAAAAATTTTTGCTTCAGATTGCTCTTTCCATAACACCAGATTAGTTTGTTTTGTTTTGTTTATTTTATTTTTTTAATTTTACTTTACAATACTGTATTGGTTTTGCCATACATCAACTTGAATCTGCCACGGGTGTACATGAGTTCCCAGTCCTGAACCCCTGTCCCACCTTCCTCCCCATACCATCTCTCTGGGTCATCCCAGTGCACCAGCCCCAAGCATCCTGTATCCTGCATCAAACCTAGACTGGCGATTCATTTCTTACATGATATTATACGTCTTTCAATGCCATTCTCCCAAATCATCCTACCCTCACCCTCTCCCGCAGAGTCCAAAAGTCTGTTCTATACATCTGTGTCTCTTTTGCTGTCTTGCATAGGGTTATCGTTACCATCTTTCTAAATTCCATATATATGTGTTAGTATACTGTATTGGTGTTTTTTCTTTCTGGCTTACCTCACTCTGTATAATCAGCTCCAGTTTCATCCACCTCATTAGAACTGATTCAAATGTGTTCTTTTTAATGGCTGAGTAATACTCCATTGTGTTTTGTTTTTTTAAAGAGTTTTTCTCTATGTTTAAGATGCTTGATGTATTTGTGTCTTGCTAATTGTGATGGCTTCAAGCCATCGTTAGTGAACATCTCAAAATTGTCTGCATGGGACATAGTTCACTGTTAATTCACTGTTAGTGATGGATTATCCATCTATCAAATATTTTTCTCATAACTTTGCACTGGGAAGGGCTGACCTCTTGATAGATTTGAAGAGCTTGTCTGTGTAATTCTTAATGGGCTGAGGCAGAGTAAGAAAGGAAATTTTGATTCGGCCATTTCCTTACTTATTTGTGCTGATTCTGTGTTCATTAACATAGTCACCTTAGATGGGGAAGGGAGTTGGAAAGGTGATGGGTCTTTAATGGTGATACACTGAGTTCTTTTTCTGGATTCTTTCATTTTGGGGAATGGCTAGAAATCTTACCATACATGAATTGGGTGAACACTGCATTTCTATAAAAAGGCTATTACAGTTTTTTAAGTTATTCAAAATACAGTACAAGCATGTGANGGTGATACACTGAGTTCTTTTTCTGGATTCTTTCATTTTGGGGAATGGCTAGAAATCTTACCATACATGAATTGGGTGAACACTGCATTTCTATAAAAAGGCTATTACAGTTTTTTAAGTTATTCAAAATACAGTACAAGCATGTGAAACTTACGGTATTCGGAGATTGAGACTCAGCACTGTTATGGTGGGGAAGTTAAATTGCTCTAAAGAGCCCTGGTCACTAACATTCCCTGTTCCTGCCCCTTACACAGCTACCATCAGAGTTCAATCACTCATTTACTTTGAGAAGAATTATTTGTCAATTATGGAAATATCAAATGTTTTTAGTAAGTAGAGAGGTCAGTGTCACGAGCCCTCATGTATCCACCCTTGAACCCATTACCTGTCACTTCACGGTCAGTTGTTTCCTCTACATTCCCCATGCCTCTTTACTGAATTATGATGATGTGAATCCCAGACATAGTATCATTACACCCGTAAATATTTTAGTATGACTCTCCAAAATATAAGGAACTGTTTTTTTAAGCATAACCCATGGTACCATTATTACACTTGATAAGTTAACAATATTCCTAATAACATCAAAATCCAACCAGTTTCAAACTTCCCTGAGATGTCACAAATATCTTTCATTTGTTCACTCAAATCAGATTCCAGATGAGGTCCATATATTGTAATTGATTGGTATGACACTTCTGGTTTTGTTTTTTTTTTTAATCTATAGATTTTCCTCTCTCACTCTTTTAAAGTTAAAATTATATTTCATTGTTATTTTTCTTGCAGATTTTTTGTTGTTGTTGATTTTATCAGGTCATTTGTTTTGAACAGTTTCCCATGGTCTAGAACTTGTTGATTGCACCTCCTTTTAATTTTTTAACTTGATTGTCTGCAATTCCCATAAATTGACAATAGGATGCAGTGGTGGATTGTCACATTAAGATTTGATTCTTTTACAGGAATACCTCAAAGGCAGTATTTGAATTTCTATCAGGAGTCACATAATGACTATTTCTCTTCCTTTTGGAATCTTAATAGCCCTGGATGACAATTACCTAGGTTCATTATTTGGGGGGGGTTGTGACGGGTGGTACTCTTTCTTTTTTCACATGTTAGTTGGAAGAAGTCTATAAAGATGAAGTTTCTTTTATCAATTGTTTACTCTGAGGTACAGATCACACAAGAAAGGCAAAAAAAAAAAATGCTTGGTAGTTTATACTATCAAAATAAAAGATTGGTTCCTTACTATCTGTGGAAGAGAATCAGTTATGGGTCTTGTTCTGTTTTGTTTGAGTACTGTTATGATTTGAACATACTTGACATTCTGGATAGTTATTATTTTTATTGATTCTCAAATCATCCATCTCTGGCTACTGAGAGCCTCCTCTAATTGGTTCCTGATTCCTTTTAACAAGATTCCAGCAGTCTTTGATAGCTCCCTTAATTTCTAGTAAGATAGGGGTCATCATGTACATTACATGCCTCAGACAGGGAATTAGCAGAGGAATGCTGGTCAGTTTTCATGGGAAATGGCATTCAGAGATTGCAATCTGGAAACCATTTTCATTTTAAACTTTGGTTTATCTTCCATTTTTTAAATTATAAATGTGTGCGTGTTTCTCTCTTTTTCTCTTAGATAAATAATATCCTATACACACATTTCTCTGCCTATTTTTTTTTTCCTGTTAACAATACATACTGGAGGATCTTCCATATCAGTATCTTAAACTATTCTCCAGTCCTTTCTTACAATTATACACTTCTCCATTGCATGTGATACAGTAGTATTTCAATCAGTCCTTAGTAGTGGGTATTTGCTCTTTTAAGTAATAGTTTAATGAATGGCATTGCTTTTAAAAAACTTGTTGTGGGCTTCTCTAGCGGTTCAGATGGTTAAGAATCTGCCTGCAATGTAGGTTTGATCCCTGGGTCGGGATGATCCAGTGAAGAAGGGAATGGCTACCCACTCCAGTAATCTTGCCTGGAGAATTCCATGGACAGGAGCCTTGCGGGCTGCAGTCCACTGGGTCACAGAGTCAGACATGACTGACTGACTTTCCCTTAACTTTTTAATGATAACTAATGGGTTAGTGCATTGCCTGAGATCACACAACTAATAAGTGATGAGCCGGGATTCAAACCACACCTTGTTGTCTAGCTCCCAAACCTGGATTTTCATTTGCTGTTTCTTTATTATCCTAGGATAACTAAAATACTGGGCTTGGAATTCTACCAATTCATTGTGAAGGTACTGCTGCTAGAAGCTCAAAGTTTGTTGTTGTTTAATCACTAAGTCATGTCCGACTCTTTTGCAGACCCATGGATTGTAGCCCTCCAGGCACCTCTGTCCATGGGATTTCCCAGGCAAGGGTATTGGGGTGGATTGCCATTTCCTTCTCCAGACAACCTCCGCCTAGGGATCGAACCCACATCTCCTGCATCANTTGTTGTTGTTTAATCACTAAGTCATGTCCGACTCTTTTGTAAACCCATGGATTGTAGCCCTCCAGGCACCTCTGTCCATGGAATTTCCCAGGCAAGGGTATTGGGGTGGATTGCCATTTCCTTCTCCAGACAACCTCCGCCTAGGGATCGAACCCACGTCTCCTGCATCACAGGTGGATTCTTCACTGCTGAGCTACCTGGGAAGCCCTAGCTCAAAGTTTACTTGGCCTTGAATTAGGAAAAAAAAAAAAATAAGGGAGAAAACATTATTAGGTGATAAATAGAAAGTTTTATAAAGGAGACAACTTTCAAGACTTGGGTCCATGGAGGGAAAAACAGAAGTTCTTGATGATGGAAAAACGTAGTGTGCACCATTCCCAGTTGTGCTTGAAACAAAGTCAGCCTTTTACTGATGCTCCCCTAGATCTCAGACTGGGTCAAGTTTGTTCAACGAGAGCCATACTCCTCATTGTTTGTTTTCTATTTGGAACCACAGGAATATTCTGGAAGGATGGAAGACGGTGCTGTTGGGAAAGTAACAGTCTAGAATGTACTCAGAACTCCTGGAATGCAGTGATTAAGCACCAATGACAATTTCTTTGGCTATTTTTCCTCCTGTCCAAGGTTACATAGCATAATTCTGTATGTCCTTCAGAGAAAGAAAGTTGATTGTCCTTCATAGCCAAATTTCACCCTTAAGGACATTTTATTTCCCCCTTTGGAGACTATATGGTAAATTGTAAGTCAGAATTTACCTCTTCTTTTATTGTACACTAAGTAAAATGTTGTTCATGAACTCATACTGTCCATTAGGTATCATGAGGGTCAACCAGAGTGGTTGACCCTCCTTGTCCTTTGGTCCTTCCAAAAGGACAAGGTTTTTGTTTTGTTTTGGGTTTTTTTGCTTTTTAAAATTTTCATTGGATCCTCGGTGCCTCGAAAAGTGCTTGGCATATAGTGATGCACTATAAATAACTGGTTGAATGTGAATGAATGAATAAGTGAATGGATAGAGAGATGTATGAATTTGAGCTCCAGAAATTTGGTCAGTGTTGATGTTAAACTGTAAGGATGCCCCACTAGTCTGCATTGTGCAAAAATTGCCAAGAGGGGGAGATGCTTTTTTCCCTCTCACCTTTGTCTGTCTCCTGCCTTTGGACATCCTGTCCTTTTTCAGTTTTTCAACAAGTTCCAGAATGATGCTTCTCGTCTTTTCCACCCACACCAAATATCTAGACTTCTTAGCAGAGCAGATGTCAGCGTAATATTGGTAGAGGATTGGGGGAGACAAGGGAGGTGAGCAATATTAGGGTATGAATGAGTAGAATTTGGTATTGAAGGTTTTCTTTAGAACAAAAACAAAATGAACAAAACTCAGTCAATCTGGGGACCTAAAAGAAAGAAGAAATTTCAGTGTAGTAGAGGAGGTAAAAGCCTACTCTGGTCTCTTATTCATTTCTAAAATAAAAGAGTTTCCTTCCAGAAGATGATCTCTGAGATGCAAAGACTTGGAACGCCTGGCCTCGGTAACATCTCTGTCCTCCTGTGGTCTGCTTGCTTTTCATTATGCAATGTACATCTGTTGATGTATACAGTAATAGAAATTAAAACTGGATAGTTTNGGATTGGGGGCAGGAGGAGAAGGGGATGACCGAGGATGAGATGGCTGGATGGCATCACTGACCTGATGGATGTGTCTGAGTGAACTTTGGGAGATGGTGATGGACAGGGAGGCCTGGCATGCTGGGATTCATGGGGTCACAATGAGTCGGACATGACTGAGTGACTGAACTGAAGTTTTAAACTGATTACCCATTTTCTTAAAGGCAGATCCCTTCTTTTTCTCTAAACCTCTTCAAAATTTGCTTTTGGAAACCCCATTTATCATTCAGTTTACAGATGATTCTTATGATGGATAGTTAAGTAACACAAATATCTTTAGAGGCATTGCATATTTTAAATCCTAACCTCATGTTCTTTCAAGCACTGTGTTTTCTTTTAGAAGACTAGGTACAGAAAAATTCTATTCAAGCATTTCAATAACACAATATATCTTTAAGAAAAAACTCATCTTTTAGAGATTTCTTTTCTCTCCTCTCTCACAGAATCTTCCCATAATATCCAACTTTCCTCCACTTTCCATCTAAATCACTCAATCACCTATATTAAAAAACAAACAAAGACTAGATTTTTCCAGGCAGAAGAAGAAGAGCCCTTGCTTTCCTCCAAAGGGCAAATGCTAAGTTTTCCATCTTTGCTCCTAGGCCACCTTGAGTTCCATTACCTTCAGTATTGGGTACAGAAACACAGTCAAGGGCAGGAGAGTATCTAACCTTTAGAAACTTTAACATAATGTGTGAAAAATCAAACCACTCTGCCTCATAGCTGCTTCTCAAAAACAGAAAGTCGAGGAGTTCTGTCTGGCTCTTTGAAATCCCATGGATGATAGCCTGCCAGGCTCCTCATGGAATTCTCTAGGCAAGAGTCCTGAAGTGAGTTGCCATTTCCTTCTCCAAGGGATCTTCCTGACCCAGGGATTGAACCTGGGTCTCCTGCATTGCAGGCAGATTCTTAACCAACTGAGCTACTAGGGAAGCCCTGCTCCATGTATGGGTTGGCCAAAAGTTTGTTTGACTTTTTTCATACCATCTTACAGAAAAATTTACATCAACTTTTTTTGACCAACTTAATATTTGGTATTACTCTTCTGTAGTTTTAACTGATGTGAATATCTATACTACAGTTTACATAATAAGCACCTAGAATAAGAATGTAATATGTGTGCTCAGTTGCTCAGTCATATCCAACTCTTTGCGACCCCATGAACTGTAGCCCTCCAGGCTCCTTTGTCCATGGAATTTTCCAGGCAAGAATACTGGAATGAGCTGCTAGTTCCTTCTCCACAGCATGAAGGGCATATATTTTCTTTTAAAAAATAAAGTAATAAATGTGCTGCTGCTGCTGCTAAGTTGCTTCAGTCATGTCCGACTCTGTGACGCCATAGATAGCAGCACACCAGGCTCTGCCGTCCCTGGGATTCTCCAGGCAAGAATACTGGAGTGGGTTGCCATTGCCTTCTCTGTTATAAGTTTGCATTCAGCAGTTATTGAGTCGAGCTATTGATAAACTGAGCAAATTTTTCAAGATTGTTTCAATTTCCATAACTCTTGGTTACAATTTTTTCTATTGCAAAAAATTTACTCTACTTAGAATACAACTACTTCAGGATATTTACATGATAAGCACATAACAACTCAATTTATACTGATTCATTTAAAAGTACTGAACGAGATTTGCCAAAAGCTGATCTATCGGGAACACTTCCTTCCATATTAGAACATTGTTGTAGGCAACACAAAGAGATGGCATTCTTTTCAGCCCCAAAAACTTTTACTTTAGAAATGTACCTGTACTATGAAGAAATCATTCTTTCAGCATTGCTTCTAGCTTCCACTCCCCAAAGCATCAAGTACAAATTTTGTTTTTATTTCCTACAAACAGAAAGTGATTTGTTTTACATGATTGCCAGGAGCAAGATAAAAATTTATCCTGCAAAGCGAGTTTTAGTTCAGGTGCCAAATGTAAAGCAAATGCAATCATTTTCACCACAGATATTTTCAAACAAATTTGGAATAGAAAACATTCTAGTGTTCCCCAAAATGTGCACATACAAAAAAGTACTAGATACTCAGTGCCCTAGCAGGAGGTCACATTTCTTACCTGTCAAATAGATTAAAAACTGTGGACTCTATTTTATGGGTTTTTACTGAAATTAACAGATGGACAACAAAACAGCACTGAACATAGACATCTAGCTGGCAGACAAGAATTTTAAGGAGAAGAAATGACAACGGGGACATTATCAGACTGTAAATTTCTGGTGTAGAGAGAAGAATTCATTAATTACATGCAATTCATTAAGCAGATTTTTTTAAATTAATTAATTAATTTATTTTTTAATTTAACTTTACAATACTCTATTGGGTTTGCCATACATCGACATTTTTAAGCCCCTGTTAATCTTGTATTTCTATAGCTGCTTCACCCTTGATAGAGAATCCTGAGATGCAGTTCTTCACGTGGATGCTAGGAGGATGATTCCTCAAGAATAACCAATTAGATGCACTTGATACCAAGCAGTATCAGGAATTCATCTTCTTGAATTTAATTTCTTCCCTCCTTGGAGCTTCCTCTCTTTTCCTCTTTCTTCTTGTGTGTGATTATCCTTCTTCTGTGTGATTATTATTAATTATCAGCATATAAAATTTGGTTTCAGTTTCTGTGTTTTAGGAACACTTAATTACACAAGAAGAACATGTCAGTGAGTATGAGAGAGTTGTGAATGACATAATAGGAGGGTTTAGAAGAAGAGTTTTTTCCCTAGGTTCAGTATCTAGGTTTGTCAGCAAAGTGACAAGGAGGTAGCCAGGGTTTTAGGTTTTATTTTGAAAGATAGATATATAATTCTGACAGATGAAGGTGAGATCACTAGCTAAATGATATTTCAGGCAAAAGTGTGCCTAAGAGAGATTCTTTAAGAGAAAGCTGAAAGTAAGGGTAGTGAATCAGATCACTGAGAATCTTGAATAAGACAGACACCCAGTGCTGGATATCATATGCTGTTCTTCCATGGAACCACACTTAATGTCCTGTCAACAGGAAGCCAGAGCCACCTGGAACGAATAGATTATGAGAGTGGCTGTGGTTAAGAAATCTGTTTCTCAAATTTCATTCTGCATAAAAATTTCCTACAGAGAATTCTGGAATCTAGCCTCAGGCATTCTAATTCAGTAGGCCTGGGGAGGTGCCTCAAGCCTTCATTTCTATTAAGTTCTCAGATGCTGTTGACATGTCTGTTCAGGGATTGCACTTTGAGTAGCCTTGGTTTAGAAGAGGTCCACTATTTCAGTCGTGTCCGACTCTGTGCGACCCCACAGATGGCAGCCCATTGGGCTCCATCATCCCTGGGATTCTCCAGGCAAGAACACTGGAGTGGGTTGCCAATTCCTTCTCCAATGCATGAAAGTGAAAAGTGAAAGTGAAGTTGCTCAGTCGTGTCTGACTCAGCGACCCCATGGACTGCAGCCTACCAGGCTCCTCCATCCATGGGAGTTTCCAGGCAAGAGTACTGGCGTGGGATGCCATTGCCTTCTCCGCTCTTTCAATATACCAGCCCTAAACAGAGGCAACTCAGACCTGTGTGTTTCTAAATGCAGAATATGTCATCTTTAGCCATCCTTGAAGTGCTTTCTGGGTATATGTGCCTTTCAGATGGGTTGACATTGATTTTATTGTGCACAACTCTGTAGCTGATGCCGATAGAAAAACATCACCAGCTAAATCTGAAAATAAGCTCTTCTAATTAACTCTTTCTACAGAGATCAGATTCCTGCAGAGATAAGCCAAAGAAAAAAGTTTTGATGACAGGGAGCATCCATATACACTTAAGAAAGATCATGCTATAAGAAAGTAATATGCAATTTTTTAAGGAATCTCCACACTGTTTTCCATAGTGGCTGTACTAGTTTGCATTCCCACCAACAGTATAAGAGGGTTCCCTTCTCTCCACACCCTCTCCAGCATTTATTGCTTGCAGACTTTTGGATCGCAGCCATTCTGACTGGTGTGAAATGGTACCTCATTGTGGTCTTGATTTGCATTTCTCTGATGATGAGTGATGCTGAGAATTTTTTCATGTGTTTGTTAGCCATCCGTATGTCTTCTTTGGAGAAATGCCTATTGAGTTCTTTGGCCCATTTTTTGATTGGGTCGTTTATTGTTCTGGAGTTGAGCTGCATAAGTTGCTTGTATATTTTTGAGATTAGTTGTTTGTCAGTTGCTTCGTTTGCTATTGTTTTCTCCCATTCAGAAGGCTGTCTTTTCACCTTACTTATAGTTTCCTTTGTTGTGCAGAAGCTTTTAATTTTAATTAGATCCCATTTGTTTATTTTTGCTTTTATTTCCAGTATTCTGGGAGGTGGATCATAGAGGATCCTACTGTGATTTATGTCAGAGAGTGTTTTGCCTATGTTCTCCTCTAGGAGTTTTATAGTTTCTGGTCTTACANTGAGATTAGTTGTTTGTCAGTTGCTTCATTTGCTATTGTTTTCTCCCATTCAGTAGGCTGTCTTTTCACCCTACTTATAGTTTCCTTTGTTGTGCAGAAGCTTTTAATAAACAGTCCTGCTCTTTCATGTTAAAAATTTACACTTGTGTGAGAGCTGCAGTGATCAAGGAGACAGCTTGGCTGTGAGACACAGATAACTCACACTGGAAGCAGCATTTAAACAAGGTAGAAATGAAGGTGTAAGTTACTTAATTGTGTCTGACTTTTTGTGATCCCATGGAACCCGCAAGTCTCCTCTCTCCATGGAATTCTGCAGGTAAGAATACTGGAGTGGATTGCCATTCACTTTTCCAAGGGATCTTCCTCACCAGGGGATCAAACCCAGGACTCTTGCATTGCAGGAAGATTCTTTATCATCTGAGCCAAAGGGTGAAGTATGCCATTACTGGTGCTCACAAAGGCAGTGTGTCAGAAGCAGTCACATCTTGTCTGTGACTGAAATACCGTAGCTCATGACCTGACTATGCCAGAAGCCTGCACAGGCCCCTCACCCTGGGGTGTAGATCCACACCAAGGTGAAAGTGGAAGAGGTCAAGGGGGAAATCATCTGTGAAGGGCAGAGGAGATTTTGAGTTGAAGCTGCCTCTGAGAAGGACAGGGACAGTCTGCAGGCAATGCATCAAAAGCACTCTGAAGGTCTGACTGTGGTGGATCACCACAGCTCATGCCCTAACTCAGCCAAGTGTCTGCACTAGCACTTCTTGCTCCAACATTTCTCCTCTCTGAGACAGAGGTGCTAGTGCTGGGAGGAGGAAGGAAAAGGGAATGGAACCAACTTAGCTGAACCCGAAGTCTTCTTTTCTAGCAACCTGGTATCCAACCATATGCCCAATAGGGCAATGACAGCCATTGGGCAGAGAGGACGCCCTGCCTCGCACCTGGCTCCAACCGTAGCCCCTCCATTTCCAGCCCCACCCTCTGCTAAGGCAATAGCTGCCAATACACCATTAGGAAAGACACAGCTTCTGTTCGTGCCAAATCCAGAGCTCCCGTCCAAGCCACTGGGCACATACAGACTGCATAGGGGCACTCCTAAATAAGGATACCACTTTAAGATCACAGTAGCTAACTTGATCACCTAATTTTATAGAGATAGATAAAGTAAAGGAAAATGAGAAGACAAGGGATTTGTCTCATTTGAAAGAGTAAGAGAAAAAAGTAAATGTCAGAAACAAACAAATAAACATGAATGAAACAGAAATAAACAGTTGCCAGATAAAGAATTCAAAGCATTAGCAATCAGAATGTTAACCAAATTAGACAAAATAATAGGTAGACACAGTGAGAATTTTAACAAGAAATTAAAAAAATATGAAAAAGAACCAGTCAAGCCTGAAGAATATGATAACTGAAAGGTAAAGCACACTAGGAAAAAAATGGAGCAGACATTGATACGAAAGAATATGTAAGTGATTTGGATGATGGAATAATGCAAATCACCCAATCAGAACATCATTAAAAAGAAAACACATTTTTAAAATGAGGATAATTTAAAGGCCCTGTAGAAAAAAATCAAATGTACTAATATTTGGATTATAGGGGTCCCAGGAGAAGAGAAAGAGAAAGGATTAGAAAATGTATTTGATGAAATTATGGCTAAAACTGCCTAAACTGAAGAAGGAAACAGATTTCCAAGTACAGAAACATGTCTCAACAAATAAAACCAGAGACCCACATCAAGACATATCATAATAANAGTACAGTATACTGACACATATATATGGAATTTAGAAAGATAGTAATGATGACCCTGTATGTGAGACAACAAAAGGACACAGACATAGAGAATGGACTTTTGGCCTCTGAGGGAGTAGGAGAGGGTGGGATGATTTGGGAGAATGGCATTGAAGCATATATACTATTATGTAAGAAACGAGGCGCCGGTCTATGTTCGATGCAGAATGCAGGATGCTTGGGGCTGGTGTACGGGGATGATCCAGGGAGACGTTGTGGGGTGGGAGGTGGGAGTGGGATTCAGGATTGGGAGCTCATGTACACCTGTGGTGGATTCATGTCGATGTATGGCAAAGCCAATAGAGTATTGTAAAGTAAAATTTAAAAAAATAATTAATTTAAAAAAAAATATATATATTAAAAAAAAAGAAAGAAAGAAAGTAATATGCTTGTGCTTAGTCACTCAGTCATGTCTACCTCTTTGCTCACACATGGACTGTAGCCCACCAGGCTTCTCTGTCCATGGAAATTCCCCAGGCAAGAATATTGGAGTGGGTTGCCATGTCCTTCTCCAAGGAATCTTCCCAACCCATGGATCGAACCTAGGTCTCCCACATTGCAGGTGGATTCTTTACTGTCTGAGCCCCCAGGGAAGTCCCAATGTTTCTCACTACATAAGAAAGTAATGGGGACTTTCAAATAGGAAGATTAAAAGGAGAAAGATATCACAGATAAACTTATGTTCCTGTTATATCCTTCCTGACAGTCTGCACTGGATATTACTTAGCCAAGAGAGTGATCAGACTTTGAGTAGCTTACAAACAAAAAGAAGTGGCAGAGTATTGCAAATGTAATCTAGAGTTCACCCACTGATCTCTTTCATTTCTAGGTCCTTTTCTGAGTACTGCACCTCCAGAGGAAACAGGATGGGATAAAGGAAGCCATGTGGTATAAGGTATCATTAAGGGAACTTGGGATGTTTATTTTGCAAAAAAAGTCCATTGTGTGAATGGGTGTTGGACATAGCAAGTGCCATTTTCTTAAAAAGTTGCCATATAAGACCCTAGGAGGAAAATAAAATGAAAAAAGGATAATGAGGAAACGAAACAATCTGGATCCAATATTACAATAGCTGTCCACATGGAATATGCTGGTTGGAGAACAAGAAAGCTCTCCATTACTGGAGCTGTTCAAAACAAGTCAGGGTAGCAGCCTATTAGTTAGAAATGCATTTTGTAAAGGTTTGGAAATCCTCTGCTACTAATTCAAAGATGATAGGAAAAATAGCTTTTTTTCCGAATAGGAATTTGTGTGAATTTCAGGAGATCTGAATTTATAGGTGAATATTCTGTTTTGTTCAAAATAGACCCGACAGATCAGTGATCTAAAGTTAGTATGAGAACAAAAAGAGCATTCTCCTGACAGGACACTGAAGCTACATTCAACACAGCAGGGTCCCAGTGAACACTTAAAGTCCTCAGTGGGAAGTGGTCATTTTATTGCAATCTGGGTTTGCTTACAATTATCAGGTCTTTTCCATGCTGTGTCCTGGACTTTAAAGAGAAATTAGTTGATGGCCTAATGTGTGAGAGCAGAAAAAGAAAGTCTTTTCTGTTGTGCTGAGTTAAGAATAAATGAGGTTTCATTTTTCCTGTTGTGTCAATTAACTTATGTTCAAAAAGAGTACTGTTAAGTTTTCTCAATCAGAATATGAACTATTTAGAAAGGGTGTAATTGATGGCTTCATTAGAGTAAAATCATTTAACTTGTTGCTCTTGAGAATTTCTCATTTGATACTCTCAGTAGTATAGCTTTTGGTAGGGAATTATGGAAACTAGTATAGAAATCAAAAACTTTGTAACAGACTTGAAGTATCGCTTTAATGGGCTGATCAAAGGCTGCTGAAAGAATTAATGAGCTTGGAGATGTGTCAACAATAGAGTGAAAATCAAATGGAAAAAATGAAGCGAAATATCCAAGGACTATGGGACAATACAAAAAGGAATATAGTCATACCTTCTTTTATTGTACTTCACTTTACTGCAGTTTACGGATCTTATGTTTTTTACAAACTGAAGGTCTGAGGCATTTCGACCGGGAGCAAGTCTAGCAGTGCCAAGTTTCCAACAGCATTTTCTCACTTCATGTCTCTGTGTCACATTTTGGTAATTCTCTCAGTATTTCAATTTTTTCCCATTATTATTATATTAAGCGTGGTAATCTGTGATCAGCAGTCTTTGATGTTACTATTAAAAAATAGTTTTGGGCCACCACAGACTATGTCCATTTAAGACTGCAAACTCAATCAATAAATGTTATGTGTGTTATGACAGCTTTACCCACCAGCCATTTCCCCATCTAACTCCCTCTGCTTTGGCCTCCCTAATCCCTGAGACATGATAATATTGAAATTAAGCCAATTAGTACCCTTGCAATCGCCTGTAAGTGTTCAAGGGAAAGGAAGAGTCAAACATCTCTCACTTTAAATAAAAGCTAGAAATGATTAAGCTTAGTGAGGTCACATGTCAAAAACTCAGATAGGCCAAAAGGTAGGCCTCTTGCACCAAACAGCCAGAAAATGTTCTTGAAGGAAATAAAAAGTGCTGACATAAGTGATACAAAAGTTTTCTTTATCTGTTTTAGATTTAGGTATTTTATGTATTCTTAATAAAAATTAAAAAAAAAAACCCTTTAATTTAGTCCTTATTTACTTCCTACTATACAAAGACACTTACTCCTTCAAAGAAAGGTTGTGACCAACCTAGATAGCATATTCAAAAGCAGAGACATTACTTTGTCGACTAAGGTCCGTATAGTCAAGGCTATGGTTTTTCTAGTGGTCATGTATGGATGTGAGAGTTGGACTGTGAAGAAGGCTGAGCGCCGAAGAATTGATGCTTTTGAAGTGTGGTGTTGGAGAAGACTCTTGAGAGTCCCTTGGACTGCAAGGAGATCCAACCAGTCCATTCTGAAGGAGATCAACCCCTGGATTTCTTTGGAAGGACTGATGCTAAAGCTGAAACTCCAGTACTTTGGCCACCTCACGCGAAGAGTTGACTCATTGGAAAAGACTCTGATGCTGGGAGGGATTGGGGGCAGGAGGAGAAGGGGATGACCAAGGATGAGATGGCTGGATGGCATCACAGACTCGATGGACATGAGTCTGAGTGAACTCCGGGAGTTGGTGCTGCAATTCATGAGGTCACAAAGAATCGGACACGACTGAGTGACTGAACTGAACTGATACTATCACTACAAGAGGAAAAAAGGCACTGTATTTTCAACAAATTTTCTTACTATGGGTTTACAGGTAAATTGAATACTACAAAATAAACTAATACAGTGGTCACAATGTACCTGGAAGTCTACTTATTATCTCATTATCCATGGCCTCTAGAAAATCAACAAAAGATATTAATTCATAATTAATGAATATTTTTCACCCTAATTAAGCTTATGTATAGAAGATTGAATTTGGTTGAATTACATACATTTTTGCTTTGTTACAGTGATGTAGATTTGTTAAATAGATACAATTTTATAAATCTATATTTATGTGAAAATGTTTTTGCCTTCTAGCAGATTCATTTATCTTTCAAAATAAATTTTTAAATTCTTCAGGTAGATTTCTTTTTGATTAGAAAACATATATAATGTGAAAGACATTTACAACCATGGTACAAGAAGAATACAAACACAATCAAAATAGTGTTTTTTACGAAGCTATCAAAGAGCAGTAATGAACTAAACCCTAGGGAGAAAATGCCCCTGTTAGACAAGCAAAGAACAGCAACAGTTTTCATAACTAGACTTGAGCAGTCAACCTCAATGCCAGAGGTCAGAGGAACAGATTTACCATCAATGGAAATACTTTGAGAGACAAGGAGGAACCAAATGAGAATATGGCAAGCTACAGAATGGACTGGAATTTGGAAAGTCACACGAAAGGACATTTTCAGCCCCTACTTTCTTCTCTTCATCAGGCCTCCAAGTAGTTTCTAAGAAAGCCCCATTGGATGGAGTCCTGACTGCTAGAGAACCTGTGGAGTCTCCACATTTGCATGATGCTTGTATCCCTGAATCCTGCTAGGGATGAAAACCAACTACCTGAAGCTTTGGCCTGGTACCTTCCCAGCTCTAATACCAACAATGAAAAAGTACTTCCCACACCCTCAGCATTAATGGTGTGGGAAATGAGAGTAGAGCTAAGAGGGACAAACTCAGCTTAATGAGTGAGGTCAGCCTCACTTCAATTTGACTTTTGGAGGAATCTGATAATCAACTGCCATTATACCCACCAGACAAAGAAAACGGCTTGCTTTCAGTATCTTGGAAAGGTAAAACAGATCTTAATAATAATATATTAGTGCTCAATCTCTTCTCTTCTTCATAAACTGAGTGGAACATAATAAAAATGAAAATTTTTTAAAAAAAGTAAACATGTGACCCATAAAGAAGAGGAAAAGTAGCCAACAGAAGCAGACCCACAGATAATCCAGATACTCTAATAACTTAAAAGCAACTAGTAATATTTTATATGTTAAATAATTTATAGGAGAAGATGGATAAAGTAAGTGAAAAAAAGAAACAATTTCAGTAGAGAGGTGAAAACTTAAACAGAAGCTGTTTCTTTAAGTTCTGTTGTTTATCTTTTTAAAAAATATTCCTTTTAGGTTTAATTATTTTGCTAACTTCCTATGTTTATATCATTGATTTTAACCAGTTTTCCTAATATATGATGTAAGGCTGATAATTTTATTTTTTAATATTTATTTTTAATTGTTTGATGATTGGTTTATAATATTGGTTTGATTTCTGTCATACACTAACATGAACAACCATAGGTGTACATATGTCCCTTCCCTCTCACCTCCCACCCAGTTCCACTCCTCTAGATTAGTACAGAGCCCCATTTTGAGTTCCCTGAGTCAAACAGCAAATTCCCATTGGCTATCTATTTACATTTGTTACTGTATATGCTTCCATGATACCTTCTCCATTTATCTCACCCTTTCCCTCTTCTTCCCCACCCTTGTCCGTAAGTCTGTTCTCTATGTCTGTGTCTCCATTGCTGCTCTGCAAACAGATTCATCAGTATCATCCTTCTAGATTCCATATACATGAGTTTTATATGATATTTGTTTTTCTCTTTCTGACTTATTTCACTTTGTATAATAGGCTCTGGGTTCATCCACCTCATTAGAAATGACACAAATGTGTTCCTTTTTATGGCTGATTGTTATTCCATTGTATAAATGTACCACAGCTTCTTTACCTACTCATCTGTCAGTCATCATCTAGGCTGTTTCCATGTCTTGGTTATTGTAAATAGTGCTTCAATGAACATCGGGGTACATGTGTCTTTTTCAGTTTTAGTTTCTTCAGGTATATTAATAATTTTCTTTTTCTAGTGTCATTTATAATTTCTTTTTGATCCATAGTGAAGTGAAAGTCACTTAGGCCATGTCCGACTCTTTGCTACTCCATGGACTGTCCATGGAATTCTCCAGGCCAGAATACTGGAGTGGGTAGCCTTTCCCTTCTCCAGGGGATTTTCCCAACCCAAGGATCGAACCCAGGTCTCCCGCATTGCAGGCTGATTCTTTACCATTTGAGCCACAAGGGAAGCCCATAGCGTATCAGAAATAGGTTTCTTAATATTTAAGCTAAGTGATTAAAGTGATTTCTTTTCAAATTTTAACTTATTTGCAGTATAGTCAAAGAACATGAACTGGATGATAATAATACTTTGAGATTTATTGAGATACTAAGATTTAATATTTGGTAACCATTCTATGTGAACTTGAAAAATATGTTGCACATGAATTTCTACCATTTTTGAATGCAATGATTTGTATATATCAGCTATTTTGATCTTGTTAATATTTTGTTCAAATATTTTATAATCTTAATTTCTTCCTGATTTTTCTATCAATGTTAATAGAATCTCCCACTATGATTATGGATTTATCTATTTCTTCTTTTATTTCAGCTTATCAAATTTAATGTAACAAAATTATAAAATGACAAGTAAATAATGATTTTTTTGGTTTATAAATAATGATATATTTGGTTTAAATGTAAAATTTTAATCATTTGCTATACGTACTCTGTGTACTTATCATTCCATTTTTTGACTTCCTTTGGATTGATTTTTATTAATATACAACCTTCCCACTCTTAGCTCTGTAAATATTCACTCTTGCACTATTGTTTAATATTATCCTAGAAACTGAAATATATATAACAACAGATAAGANACTCTGTGTACTTATCATTCCATTTTTTGACTTCCTTTGGATTGATTTTTATTAATATACAACCTTCCCACTCTTAGCTCTGTAAATATTCACTCTTGCACTATTGTTTAATATTATCCTAGAAACTGAAATATATATAACAACAGATAAGAGTATAATATAAAGCAGCACTTTCTTTCAAGACAGTGTTTAGAGCAATTTTTTAGGTCACAGCAAAATTGAGAGAAAAATATAGAGATTTCCTGTATACCCCTTGCCCTCTGTACCAATATTATCAAAAATACCCCACCATATAGAGTGATATATTTTCTATGACTGATAAACTCAACATTGACACATTACAGTCACCTAAAGTTCATAGCTTACCTTATAGGTCACTCTTGGTGTTGTACACTCTATAAATTTGAACATATAATGATATATATCCATTATAATAGTATCATTCAGAGTATTTCTACTACTTTAAAAAAAAAATCATCTATGCGCTGTCTATGCATCCCTTCCAGCATCCTTCATCCTCTGGCAACCACTGATTTTTTACTAACTCCATAGTTTCACCTTTTTCAAAATGTAGTAGAAATTGTGCAGTGTATAATTAAAGTGGTACTTCTAATTCATCCAAGAAAGTGCAAAGAACTTTGAATTCTTTAACTCAATTTTTATCCCTGCTCATCTGCCAGCTTTTGTGGTGTATTTTAACTGTATCATGGCAGACACTATAGTGTGTCATCCAGATCCCCCCTCACTGAAAGACTTTCTGCCCCATCTGCATGGCAGCCTTATGATGTCACCCTCTTCTAGGATTGCTTCAGCTGCATGGAGCTACCTCACACCAGGTCACACTTCTTTCTGGGTCAGCCTTCATCTAATAACTGATGTAGAACAGTAAAGATCTAGCCAACTTGAGTCATCTCTGAAGGTTGATTTCTATTCCAAAGCTCTTTGTGGAGTAAAGCTATTCAAGTAATAAGCAACTTGCATGGCTTTGGGGACATTATATGGAGCTATTAATTTGGTTAATATGTTTTCTTTCATCCCTATTAGAAAAGAAGATAAGAAGCATTTCATACTCAAATGGAAACAGATTTAAATTTTGCCCCAGCGTATGTTAATAATCTCCTTGTATTAGTTATAATATAGTCCAAGAAGCTCTGGAGTGAATGAACACTGTGTACAATATTATACCAATCTACTACATTGATAATATCATGGTAATTGAACTAGATGAGCCAAAAAGGGCTAGTATGTTGGAGGCCTTGGCAAGAAACCTTTTCCTAAGGTCTTCTACATTCTGCATGTCTTACCACCAAGATACTGACTGCCCATTGCTCTGGACTATCTTTTCAAGTATGTTTTACACTCAATAACCTTGGAAAATAAAGATAGTATCTTTCTGAACAGTAAAAGGCAGGCATAAGTGAAAAGGAATGTCGCTCAGTCATTCTGATTCTTTGCAACCCCGTGGACTATACATAAACAGTCCATGGAGTTCTCCAGGCCAGAATACTGGAGTGGTTAGCCTTTCCCTCCTCCAGGGGATCTTTCCAACCCAGGGATCGAACCCAGGTCTCCCACATTGCAGGCATATTCTTTACCAGCTGAGCCACAGGGAAGCCCCAAGAATACTGGAGTGGGTAGCCTATCCCTTCTCTAGTAGATCTTCTCAACCCAGGAACCAAACTGGGGTCTCCTGTATTGCAGGCGGATTCTTTACCAACTGAGGTATCAGCAAAGCCCAGTAAAATATTTGGCTTCCCTCAACTCAGTGTTTCTTTCCCGTAACACAAATCACTGCATGTATAGGTGTCTGGCTTATGGCCATTTTCATGTTACCTATGGAAACTGGAGTTTAGGAAGCCAGTGCAAAAATGGTGATACTCTGGTTACTGCTATTGCTATGAGTAATAAACTGCAAGTCATAGGGGTAATAAAAGGGTTGTCAGATGTTCTGCCAGCATCCATCAAACTGTTGCAGACTAAGTAGCGCAAAATTTAAGACGTTACACTGTTCTTGACAGGATGGAAAATAAATGTTACCAAGTAATAGGTCTAGACTGTTACACATGCAACCCTGTCCCTTGAACCATGAGACCAGGCAGATACTATTATTTTAGAGATCAGAATAGTGGAAGAGTGTCTCAGAGGGTAAAGCATCTGCCTGCAATGCAGGAGACCTGGGTTCAATCCCTGGGTCCAAAAGATCCCCTGGAGAAGGAAATGGCAACCCACTCCAGTATTCCTGCCTGGAGAATCCCACGGATGGAGGAGCCTGGTGGGCTACAGTCCACAGGGTTGCAAAGAGTCGGACACAACTGAGAGACTTCACTTCATTTTACAACATAGACCCATAGGTTTCAAAGTAAGCCCATGCCATCTGCTTAAGAGAATGCTATGCCTCTCATAACATGAGTCCTTATGTACAATGCAGCCACTGTAGATGTAGTGTCTGACACGGGACACTGGTAGGTATGTGATCATCACTTCCTACTATGAGCCAAATTCTGTAAGAACCATCAAGTCATGTAATCTTGCATTAAGCAGGTCTAGCAATGATCACTGTTATAAGGTGGAAATGGTACACCTGTGAATAAGAATAAGCAGGATTAAATAATCAAGTTGTACAGGAGGTTGTCAGACCCACATGCCATGCACTACTGTTGCATTTGTACCTCTCTCTCAGCTCACACCTGTGTTGTGTGAGGGAGCTATTGCAAGGAAATGGCAGAGAAAGGAAACATTTGAACTTAGTTATGAATAAGTTGTCTCAGTATGTGAGTGGGAGCTGGAAATAGATGGCAGTCATACTGTACATCCACCCAAGAGTGGGTCTGAAAGACAGTGGTGAAGAAGGATCCTGCCGAAGATCAGAGCTAGGGTTGTTTCATCTAGTCATCAAATCTATAGGAAAAGACAAGTTATCTGAGGTCAGAATATATTCAGATTCTGAGTTGGGATTAGATTAAAGCGAGAGGTACTTCAGGTACAAAATTTAAGGAGTCCCTTATCAGGGCTGTGCATGTGCTTAATCCTTGATTTAGCATGATCTCTTCAGAAGATCAATAGCCATTAGTTGGAAAGTTGACTACACTGAACCAATTACAGATGTAGCTAATGTGCCAGTTTGAAGGTATTTTATGAGAATGGAACACACTCCAGGTATAGTATGCAATTCGATTTAAAATTCTACATGTAATTTCACCATGGTAGTGTTCCCAATATAAATGATTCTTAGGAATAGAGATCAAGAATTACCAGTAAGAGTGACCAGCTTGAGGGAACGTGCACATAGACCTCTAAACTCTACTAGATTAGAAATCTCACTTTCCAAAGAGGGAAACAGAACTGACAGTTGTAAGGGTCTGCTTCATCAGCTGAAAGAAACCACTTCGTTTAGCAGATATGCTAGTGGTAGATGAGGGATCTAAATTGCATAAGAAGAAGAGGTATAATGAACATCAGTCGTGACCCTGAGATGCTGTCACAGGGAGAACTATTTTTCCACTATTTTTCTTTAATGTTTAACCCCAGGAAAAGACATCCATCAGAATCTGATGGAAGTGTTCCAGAACATATGTGAAGAAGCGGATCAGAGTAACATAATGGGTGGACTGTGATGAATGCTATAATGTGCCGTCCAGATTCTTTTACAAAGAGTATTTGCCATCCTCTGAGAGTGCTGCTGGCAAATAGCCTTTAGATGTCAACCGTTTTAAGAATTGACTCAGCTGGAGAGAGAGCTCCTTTAACCAAAATTCCACTCCTTCCTAGAGCTGAACACATCAAATGATTGATCGGTGTTAGAGTACAAAATCCTGGCTTGGTTCAATGTGAACTATTCTAGACCCAAACCTCCCCAAAGGATCTTCCAAGATGGTAATTGAGACTGGATACCTGCTTAATTTCTCCTTCTTTCCAATCCCTATTTCTTTTCTTGTGTTCCCATGGCTATTAATCTCAAAGCTATCTTTAATAAACATCCTACATGCTAAATTCTGTCTCGGAGTCAGCTTATTTTAAGAGTTATATCTCTAAAAACATTCTAGTTAATATTTTATATACCTATAGACAATTTTTATCTATGTCCACTCAGATATTTACTTTTTTACTTGCTCTTATTATTTCCATATTTCCTTCTGACTTTATTTATTTATTTATTTTTGGGCTGAAGAACACCTCTTAACTATATCTTTTAATAAAAGTATGTCAGTGATAACTTTTTTCCAAAATTTTTTGGTTTTGTTGGTTTAAATGCTTCTAGTACAGTTTAATTTTGGAAGAGTATTCTCACAAGACACAGAGTTCTTGACTATTGATTTTATTCTTTCAGCACATTCAAGATATCAGTTTATAAGACTTACATCTTTATATTAACAAAGCAGTTGTCAAACTAATTATTGACCATTTGATTAAAACCTGTCCTTTGCCTTATATGTTAAGCAGTTTTACATTGTTTTTGAATCTATAGTTTAATTTTTAAGTTAACTTTAAACAGTTTCTGTCATTACCTCTTTGAAAATAGCTTCTCCTGAATTCTCTCTTCCCCCTGCTGCTGCTGCTACTAAGTCGCTTCATCCCAATACACGTATTTAAGACTTTGTCTTTTCCTTTTATCTTCTGTCTTTTCTTCACTTGTCTTTTTCTCTCTGCTTCATTCTGGGTACTTTCTTTTGAGTCTTGTCATTAACTAATTCCTTCTTCCACTGTGTCTAATCAATTATCAAACTCATTCACTTAATTACTAATTATTGTTGTTTATACTTGTTCAGTTCTAGAATTATTAGTTTTTTAATATAATTTCCATTTTTTTCTTCTAGAATTCTCTTTTTGTCTTTTCATTTTTTGAGCATATAAAGCATGATTATTTTAACATTCGGATCTAATAATTTCATTATCTATATAACCTATGAGTCTCTTTCTATTGTCTTTTTATCTCCATAAATTTGCAATCATACTGTCCTACCTCCTTTCTTGTCAGGTAATTTCTGAATTAATTGCCACAAATTGCATATGAAAGTTTGTAAATTTTATTTGAGACTCTCCTAATTTTTTTTTCAGGAAAGATAAATGTTTACTTTGCACAGACGAGTAGAGATACTAGCAGTTTTTAAATTCAGTTTCAAAGATTGAGTTCATTACCTGGAAATCTTTTTCTCTGAATGCCTGTTTACTTGTGTTCAACATTAATTCTAGAGCTTGCTCCTTTAGGATTCTGATCTCACACTAGGGCTCTAGTTACTAGGGCTCTAAATTCTTAATGATCATAGAATCTTGCTTCTGTCGCTCTGATTCCACAAGATTGTTAAAGCTCTCACCGAAGCTGGAATGGGCAGATGTTCCTAGGGAAAAAGCATGCCCCAAGGCTGGGCTCAACCCTCTGGGTTTGATTCTTCTTGTAGATCTTGGCCCCTAAATATTCATTACATTATTAGCAGTTTGCTAATCTCAAACAAATTACAGAAAAACATTATATCCAGTTTTTCCAGTTGTTTTCAGAGATTTGGTCTGATTACCTGGGCTACCATTACCAGATCCAAGAGTCCAGTAATTATAACTCATTAAACAGACTTTCAAACATTATTCAAGACTCTGTTACATTCATTCATTTTTACATTTATTTCTATTTATTTTTATCCATATGACTCTCTCCTGAAATTTAAGTTGCCAGGCCACAACTAATGATATAGGAATATATAGATCATTTCCTGATACATTATTTGCTACAGAAGATAAACATTCCTAACTTAAGCCTTTCTCCGGTTTTACAAATAAGGGTGAAAATGTGAAAGGACATAAAAGATGTTTCTGATTCAATGAAAATCTTAAAGGAACAATAATTAGTCAGATGATCACTACCCACCCTTCATATTCTGATCTTAAAGGCCTCAAAGCCTAGATAAGAATGAGACATTTATTTAGATGTTGTTTGTATAGCCTAGGGTCTTAGGTTGAGATTACCAAAATTAGATGCTGAGATGAGGAATAATGCTATGACCAACCTAGACAGCATATTAAAAAGCAGAGATATTACTTTGCCAACAAAGGTCCATCTAGTTAAAGCTATGGTTTTCCAGTAGTCATGTATGGATGTGAGAGTTGGAGTATAAAGAAGGCTGAGAGCTGAAGAACTGATGTTTTTGAACTGTGGTGNGGGGGAAAAAAAAAAAACAGTTAAGAATACACAAACTTTTAGTCACTGACAATATTCGAACACCATTCAAAAAAAAAATTTCAAGATTAATAAACCATCCTCTAGAAATACCTTCCACTCTCTCCAAATACATTAGACTAGTAACAACCATAATTAGTGTAACAGGAACTCTTGTTTTACTTTGTTTTATTTTGGCTAATTTCTGGAAAACATCCACCATCAAAGACATTTCTCTGTTTTTAATTTATGTTCGAAAAGAGAAAAACACACAGTGCTCAGATTGGCCATATTTCTAATTTATGAATATCTAAAGTATGTGATCAAGACATTATAATTATAATTTATAATTTTGTTTTTTAAATGGCCACACCAACAGAAAACCACCTCAGATGATATGAATATTTAACCTGTCACTGATTTAAAAAAAATTAACCTCCCTGCCATTTTGCTGAAGGGTCACAATCATCAATCTGCTAAATTGTTGGCACTGCCAAGTGTGTCACGTAAAGCTGTGTCCAGGTAGCCCTGAAGCCTGCTATTCTTCCAACAAGCCTCAGATGAACTGGATGTCCTAGCTGGTGGCACTTTCTTTGGCATTTCTGGTTCTATTCTTCCTCTTGCTCCCACTTTGATTGGAAACTACTTTTTCATTCCTCTCCTTCTTAGGCTTTAGTAATGAAATTCTGCTTCATTTTATATTGTAAACAACTATTTTGTATAAAAAGTCCAAATAAACAGCAAAAAAATTTAGATGGTAGTCTACAGAATAAAAAGGCAAATACTTTGAGAATATCAGATGCTTAATATAAGAAGTAACATCTTAAGACTTAAAGTTTAGATTTTCACTTTTATTACATTATTAAAGAAATGTTCATCATGGACCAAAATTAAATAATAACATAGACGTAGAAGGCAACATGTTTCATATGTCTTAGAGGACTGATCATAAACAAAGAAAATGGTATGTTACTGTTAAAAATGTGATTTATTTTAAACAATACAGCAGCGACAGCAACAATTTACCATGATAAAAAATGAAATTATAATCAAACTCAATCAATAGAAGAATTATTTTGGAAAGTATTACTGGTTGAATTGGGTCCCTGCCTCTCAAAATTAAAATGTTGAAGCCCTAACCCCCAGTACTTTGATTGTGTCTATATTAGATATAGGGACTTTAAAGAAGTAATTAAATTCAAATGGAATCATTAGGGTGGGCCCTATTCCGGTAGGACTGATTTCCTTATAAGAAAGGAGGTTTGAGCACAGGGACACAGACAGCATAGATAGAGGGACAATTCAGGGAGAAGGCGGCCATCTGCAAGACAAGGAGAGAGGTCTCAGAAGGAACCAAACCCACCAACACCTTGACCTCAGACTGCTAGCTTCCAGACTTATGAAAAAGCAATTGGCTGTTGTTTAAGCATCCCAGTCGGAGAAGGCAATGGCAACCCACTCCAGTACTCTTGCCTGGAAAATCCCATGGACAGAGGAGCATGGTAGGCTGCAGTCCATGGGGTCGTGGAGAGTCAGACAAGACTGAGTGACTTCACTTTCACTTTTCACTTTCATGCATTGGAAAAGGGAATGGCAACGCACTCCAGTGTTCTTGCCTGGAGAATCCCAGGGACGGCTGCAGTCTATGGTGTTGCACAGAGTCGGACACAACTGAAGCGGCTTAGCAGCAGCAGCAGCAGCAGCAGCAAGCATCCCAGTCTGTAGTATTCTGTTGAGGTAGCCCCTGAAAACTCATATATAGGTAATGTGTGAGTTTATCTTTCAGGGGAAGGTGTTAGTTGAAAAGGACATAGAGTGAGTTTCATTTTCTTTCCTTTAGACCTCAAGTGCTTGATAGGATAAATTCTACTCTTTAAAATATCAAGATGTCTTTCAAAGTTCCCATGGCAAAATTATCTATTTCTGCCCATAATTTTTATTCACTTTAGAAAGTAGATTTTTTTTTTTTTTTAGCATTCTAGCATTTGCCTTTGACTATCCAAATAGGATTTAAAGAGTGTTAACAAAAACGAAAAAAGATTACTCATTACAGAGTGAGCCAAAAAAAAAAAAAAAAAAAGGGGTGGGGAGCAGAATGAAGGACAAAAAGTGTGCAGTGAGCAGATTGAGTCAGCTTCTGTTTCTGATGCAAGGGTTCAGGTTCATGCGGAAGGGTAACCAGAGTCTTTGGTAATTCCCAGAGGTCTTGTGGCTGCTTAGGAGATGGCCAAGGTCCAGGGTGTGACTCACATACTACATCATGCTGATTAGCACTTTTACACTTGGATTTGTCATCCAGAGTACTTGCCAATTGACATTTTTGAGCTAGGGAAATACCAAAGGTTGCTCTCTGAATCGATTTTCTTTTTCAATCATTCCCTAAATTTGAATTTGCTTCCCTTCTTGCTTTTCTATGTAAGGTATAGGCTCCACCATAAAAAAAATAAACAATAATCTCTGCCATCTGAATTTTATCCAAAATTCTACTAAAGATAAGAGAGTCTTTCAATGATAAAATAATACATATATAATGGACTCTAAGGGTAATGTAAAGCTGCCCAATTTAAATTATATTCTATTTGACTTGATACTAAATAATATCTGTTTTGATCACATAAAACAGGGAGTTGCTGTGGCTAAGTTGATTCAGTCATGTCAGACTCTGTGCAACCCCATAGATGGCAGCCCACCAGGCTCCTGCATCCCTGGGATTCTCCAGTCAAGAACACTGGAGTGGGTGCCATTTCCTACTCCAATTCATGAAAGTGAAAAGTGAAAGTGAAGTTGCTCAGTCGTGCCCGACTCTTAGCGATCCCATGGACTGCAGTGCACCAGGCTCCTCCACCCGTGGGATTTGTACTGGAGCGGGGTGCCATCGCTTTCTCCGATCACATAAAACAGGGAATTACATATAAATGCAGAATTTAAGTCTTTCTGACTTAAATATCTTTTGGTAAATCAAATATATCTTTCTAAATGTTATTAATTATTATTTAGTTCAATATTCACAGGACTTAGGCACTCAGCAAAATGTCATTACTTTTGTCTCAAAGTAGAGCAATACATTTTAATTTTATCCACAAAATGGAATTTGATCTCTTGAGAGACTGTGTCCTATGTTGGAAGCTGCATTCAAATTGAATTCCCCTGAATCTAGGCACTGAATCACTCTTGGCCGAGTAGCCTTGAACTTTCCTGAGCAACAACTCAATGTATGGCATTACAGCACAGAGGAGCTCACTGCCTCTAATTGGAGGTTCTGCAATTGATGTTACTTAAATTCTCCCTTAATTTCTAAATTACTTCTCTACTCAGACCTTCTGCCATTTTATTCATGGTGTGCCCGTATTCTTGCTGGAATAGACTCACTGTATCAGCAAAAGCGTTACCCTTTTGATTATGTTATCTAAGCACATCTGGCATCTGCATTTACATTAAAGCATATTCACAATTGCCAATTAGAGCACATTTCTACCTCCAGGGTGGTCAATATTGGCAGGCTCATAGTGTTCAATCCCAGATTAACACTGGCAGACCTTGAATTTCCTGCCTAAGCAACCGAACATTTACTGAATGGTTTTGTGATCTTTTTAGAGCTACTGAGACATTTAAGAAATGTTTTGCATGTTGTATTCTCTGTATTTTCCTGTCCACTAGACTTTTAAAAAATGTCTAAATTTTTGTTCTTAATATTTCCCACAATTAATTCCTCAGAGGTATTCAACGTAAGTCTACCATCCAGTGTACTACCCTGTGTTTATTCAAATATATTCTCTCCTCTCACAACAAAAAAAAAAATAGTCCCAAGAAACTAACGGCTAAAAAAAAGTAAGTCCAAAACTGCAGTTTCCTCAAGAAAAGTCAGAATGCTGCTTCTGCTGCTGCTGCTGCTAAGTCGCTTCAGTCGTGTCCGGCTCTGTGCGACCCCCAGACGGCAGCCCATTGGGCTCCATCATCCCTGGGATTCTCCAGGCAAGAACACTGGAGTGGGTTGCCATTTCCTTCTCCAATGCATGAAAGTGAAAAGTGAAAGTGAAGTCGCTCAGTTGTGTCTGACTCAGCGACCCCATGGACTGCAGCCTACCAGGCTCCTCCATCCATGGGAGTTTCCAGGCAAGAGTACTGGAGTGGGATGCCATTGCCTTCTCTGAGTCAGAATGCTATGACACTGTAAATCAGTGTTGTCGCTGGCCTTTCTGCTTTGCCATCTGATGCTTAGAATTGACAACCAGTCTCCATGTATACTTAAGTCACTGGTGGGTAACTTTCCGAGAGGTATTATGGCACTTCTGTCTCTTAGGAAGCAGTTATTTGATTATTCTTTGAGGAAACTCAGATATCCTCATGGAGAAATAGCACTGTGGCTGAAGTATGAGATAAACTTTTTCTGAAACTGCCTGTCTCAAAATATCAACTGTTGCAAAGAGAATGTGTGTGTCTTTTTTTGTGTTTCTTAAACTAGACATCATTTTTTCCCCAGATTTCTTCCTAAAATCCTTTGGCTGTTCAGGAAGGCCTTGGCATTGTAGGTCATTGAAGATCACCACAGACTGCTGCTGACACCATCCTCTTGGATGCCCCATGCATAAGTCAGATGATATGCCCCTATCTAACAAGACAGTTACTTTTGAAAGCTCACTTTTACTAGCTGAAAAACACTGACTTACCTTTAACTATAGAGCAGAAATATCCTCTGAAGCCACACAAAGGCAGTAACTTTTGTGATTCTGACAGGCCTTCAGCCTCATTGCTGTGGTATTAACTGGGATACTGTGGCAACCATAAACCGAATACTAACTATAATTCTCTCTGAAAACAGCTGCCATGGAGCTGATATTTTCCTTAGACATCAGAGCACGGGCATTTCAAGGAAAGCTCAACATTCTTGGCACAGTAGAGCTTATTCAACTAAAATGCCTTACACAAACTATTTGCATGCATGAAAAAAACTCTATAAATGTTAATAAATGTATTATTGCAAATGACTCAAGCCCTGAAAAATGACATAATTTTTTATTGAGATATGGTTGATGGAAAAAAATGATATAATTTTATATGACTTATATTACATACCAAAGACTATGGTAACTATAAAGGGCCCATAGCTTATATGAAATATTTTAAAAATTTATGATGTAAAACTAATTGACCATGATCATATCTGCTGGATTACTCAGCCAAAAGTATAAAGGAAAGAATACCAGCCTTGAAATCAGGATCCCGGGACTATGGTGCCAGCTCTGATTTACAACTGTGTTAGGCTGATAAAATGGGTAAGTTACTCTTTTTTTATGGGGTGGGGGGCGGTTTCCACTGTGGATGCTAGTGCTCCAAATCAAAAATTCTCATCCAGCTTCTTGGGAAAAAGGACAGCTTGCTGATCTGTGTTGCTGGAGCTACAGATAAAGCTCTGAGTGACATTCAGTGGATGGCTCTTAAAGGGATAATTCAGAAAAATGTAAATATGTAGTTAATATTCACAAAGATAGTTGAGGCAATATTGTATTCATGCAAGAAAAACTGAGGTTCAATAAAAATCCATGAGGTCAGGAGTTCTTAGTGTTAAATATGACAGTTGAGATAAAACTTTCTAAGGGCTGGAAAATAAAACTGAAAAGATAGCTTAGACAAGCATTTAAATAAATAGAGGGGAAAATGGATAAAAATTTAAGAGATATCAAGCATTGATATAGAAGTTGCAATATTCAATAATAGGGAATCAGGGGAGAAAAGAGATAACTGAAAGTCAAAAAGGAAAAGATGAATAATTAGTGGAACTTGAGAAGGAAGGTTTTCAGACTCATGTTATTAAGTCTCAACAGGATGAGTGAGTGAGTGAGTGAAGTCACTCAGTCGTGTCCGACTGTCTGCGACTCCATGGACTGTGGCCTACCAGGCTCCTCTGTCCATGGGATTCTCCAGGCAAGAGTACTGGAGTGGATTGCCATATGAAGGAAGATATGAATCTTCATAAAATTCTACTAAATATAAGAAGAAGATTCTTGAAGTTTCTGGTTGAAAAAAAAAAAAAAAAATCATCTGCAAAGAAAGAAGTGCCAGAAAAACATGAGACTTCATTAGCAATGCTTTGATGAAAAAAGAAAATTAAAATGAAAAGTAATGTCTTAAACTTCAAAGGGAAATTTGTATAGAACCTAAAGGCTGTATATTATATTCCCAGCTAAACTACATAATCAAGCATAAGGACCAGGTAAAAAGATTTTCAGACACATAAGTACGTGGAAAGTTTATGTGATATATGCTGTTCCTGGTCATATCCAGGCAAAATATACATTTAAGAGAGTAGAGTGGGAATTCCCTGGTGGCCCAGTGGTTAATATTCCACTTTGCAATGCAAGGGATTTGGGTTTGATCCCTGGTCAGGGAGCTCAGATCCCATGTGCTGTGGAGCAACTAAGCCCATGCACCACAACTAGAGAGTCCTTGCACCACAAAAAGAGAAACCACATGCCACAACCAAGACCCAACCCAACCAAATTGTGTGTGTGTGTGTGTGTGTGTGTGTGTGTGTGTGTGTGTGTGTGAAAGTCGCTCAGGCTCAGTCATGTCCAACACTTTGCAACCCCATTGACTGCACAGGACATGGAATTCTCCAGGCCAGAACACTGGAGTAGGTAGTCGTTCCCTTCTCCAGGGGATCTTCCCAACTCTGGGATCTAACCCAGGTTTCCTGCATTGCAGCAGATTCTTGACCAGTTGAGCCACCAGGGAAGCCCAAGAATACTAGAATGAGCCATTTATCCTTTCTCCAAGGGATCTTTCCAACCCACCAATCGAACTGGAGTCTCCTGCATTGCAGGCAGATTTTTTTACAAGCTGAGCTACCAGGGAAGCTGTGTGTGTGTGTGTGTGTGTGTGTGTGTGTGTGTGTGTGTGTGTATTTTAAAGAAAGAGCAGAGCAGTAGAACAAACTCAAAAGTTCAGTGATAGAAACTCTTAGGATGATAGTTGGTCTAGTAAGTCTAGAACTGCTTGTCCACATGCTTGTTACATGACAAATGAAACCATCAACAAAATGAAAAAACAACCTCTGTAGTGGGAAAAAATATTTGCAGATGACAGGAATTGCAAGGACTTAATTTCCAAAACATACAGCTTATACAGCTCAATCTAAAAAAATGGGCAAAGATCTATTGGACAAAGAAGACAATAAACGGCCAGCAGGCACATGAAAAGATGTTCATCATCATTAATTATTAGAGGAATGCAAATTAAAACTACCATGAGGTATGACCTCACATCAGTCAGAATGGCCGTCATCAAAGAGTCTACTAAAATTCTGGAGAGGGTGTGAGGAAAGGGAACCCTCCTATACTACTGGTGGAAATGTAAATTGGTGCAACCACTGTGGAAAACAGTATGGAAGTTCATTAAAAAACTAGAAATAGAGCTAACATATGACCCTGAAATCCCATTCCTAGGCATGTATCTGGAAAAGATTATATACATACACCCCAATGTTCATCGCAGCATTATTTACAATTGCCAAGATATGGAAGCAACCTAAGTATCCATCAACATAAGAAAGGATAAAGAAATTGTAGTGCATACATACAATGAAATATTACTCATCCATAAAATAGAATGAAATAATTCCATTTGCAGCAACATGATGGACTTAGAAATTCTCATACTAAATGAAGTCAAACAGGGAAAGACAAATATCATATGTTACTACTTTATATATGGAATCAGAAAAATGATACGTTAACTTATTTATAAAATAGAAATCTATTCACGGACATAGAAAACAAGCTGCTGCTGCTGCTAAGTTGCTTCAGTCATGTCTGACTCTGTGCAACCCCATAGATGGCAGCCCACCAGGCTCCCAATGGTTAGCAAAAAGGCAGGGGAGGGAGGGAAAAATTACGAGTTTGGTCTTAACATATACACAACACTATATATACAACAGAAAACCAGCAAGGACTCACTGTATAGTACAGGGAACTATATTCAATATCCTATAATAAGCTATACTAGAAATGTGTGTTAGTCACTCAGTCATGTCCAATTCTTTGTGACTCCATGGACTGTAATCTGCCAGGTTCATCTCTCCATGAAATTCTCCAGGCAAGAATACTGGAATGGGTTGTCATTCCCTTCTCCAGGAGATCTTCCCAACTCAGGGATTGAACCCGAGTCTCCCACATCTCAGGTAGATACTTTACCATTTAAGCCACCAGTCTTATAAAGAACGTGTGTGTGTGTGTGTGTGTGTGTGTGTGTGTGTGNTACACTTAAAAACCCAATCTTTAGTACCCAACTTTACCTGAGAGCAAGACTACTGGCTGGACCACTCTGTCCTCCTTTGGACTCTTTTTTTTTTTAGAATGGTTTTCTAACATATGAATTCCTTCCATTTAATATTTATTAAATGGAATGTGCATTGAGCAACTTAAGAGCCCTTATTAGTAATATTTTTTGCAAAAAATTAATAAGAAAGATACAGCTCATATTTCATCAAACTCAACATTTTAAATAGCTTCACCAATGCATCCTGAATATTTGCTGAAAAAATAACACAAGTGGTAATAGTTGACTCTGAGCTCTTGCTTTCTCTGATTTCATTCATTGTAAATAGAAATCCTCTCCTTACTCAGCACTAGTAACTCCACCCCCCATCTTGTTTTAAGCTGGGACATCAGAGGTATCAAATGGAGAAACAATGAAAACAGTGAGAGACTTTATATTTTGGGGCTCCAAAATCACTGCAGATGGTGACTGCAGCCATGAAATTAAAAGACGCTTGCTCCTTGGAAGAAAAGCTATGAACAACCTAGACAACTTATTAAAAAGCAGAGACATTACTTTGCCAACAAATGTCCTTGTAGTCAAAACTATGGTTTTTCCAGTAGCCATCTATGGATGTGACAGTTGGGCTATAAAGAAAACTGAGTACTGAAGAATTGATGCTTTTGAACTATGGTGTTGGAGAAGACTCTCAAGAGTCCCTTGGACTGCAGGAAGATCCATCCAGTCCATTCTAAAGGAAACCAGTCCTGAATATTCATTGGAAGGACTGATGCTGAAGCTGAAAGTCCAATGCTTTGGCCACCTAATACATAGAATTGACTTATTGGAAAAGACCCTGATGCTGGGAAAGATTGAAGGTGGGAGGAGAAGGGGATGACAGAGCATGAGATGGTTGGATGGCATCACTTACTCAATGGACATGAGTTTGGGTAAGCTCTGGAAGCTGGTGATGGACAGGGAAGTATGGCATGCTGCAGTCCAAGGGGTCGCAAAGAGTTGAACATGACTGAGCAATTGAACTGAANGTGCAGATGGTGACTGCAGCCATGAAATTAAAAGACGCTTGCTCCTTGGAAGAAAAGCTATGAACAACCTAGACAACTTATTAAAAAGCAGAGACATTACTTTGTCAACAAATGTCCTTGTAGTCAAAACTATGGTTTTTCCAGTAGCCATCTATGGATGTGACAGTTGGGCTATAAAGAAAACTGAGTACTGAAGAATTGATGCTTTTGAACTATGGTGTTGGAGAAGACTCTCAAGAGTCCCTTGGACTGCAGGAAGATCCATCCAGTCCATTCTAAAGGAAACCAGTCCTGAATATTCATTGGAAGGACTGATGCTGAAGCTGAAAGTCCAATGCTTTGGCCACCTAATACATAGAATTGACTTATTGGAAAAGACCCTGATGCTGGGAAAGATTGAAGGTGGGAGGAGAAGGGGATGACAGAGCATGAGATGGTTGGATGGCATCACTTACTCAATGGACATGAGTTTGGGTAAGCTCTGGAAGCTGGTGATGGACAGGGAAGTATGGCATGCTGCAGTCCAAGGGGTCGCAAAGAGTTGAACATGACTGAGCAATTGAACTGAACTGATAACTTTTAAAAACATCAAATTTTAATACTGTCAATTTTTTTTTTACTTTATTCTACTTTACAATACTGTATTGTCAAATTTTAAAACACTTACTCAACTGATACTTTCAACAAAGTGAAAAAAATCCTTTATTGTTTCTGATAAGCAATGACAGAATGACAAAAATGTATTCCCTTATTCCCTATGCTAGTCTTTCTACTCCAGTGTTCTTGGCTGGAGAATCCCAGGGATGGTGGAGCCTGGTGGGCTGCCGTCTATGGGGTCACACAGAGTCGGACACAACTGAAGCAACTTAGCAGCAGCAGCAGTCTTTCAGAAATGGTAGCTATTTTCGTTCCTACCCTCCACCCTATTTTTTTGGTGTCTCTTGTGAGTGAACTGCTTTTACTTTGATCTCAGCTTGGAGCTAAGTAGATATCACTCAACGCGAGCAGGAATTGTTACAGTGATGCTGATGGTGGCAGAAGTGGTCTGAAAAGTGTCAGGGCCCTGGTTAGACCCCCCAAAAGAATCTGAAAAAAGACCACACGGGATCTCTCTTCATCAACATGATCTGGGCTTGTTTCAAAAATTTGTAATAACTCTAGGTACACTGGATCACTGTCTTCATGAATGACAGATATGGGGGGATGAAGGAAGGAACTAGATTGTCTACCTCTGAAAAGGATCACCAGCAATGCATTCTGAGTCAAAATAGCCTGAGGAAGACCTGGCTGTGCAGATTGTCCTGTACTCAAGGCACATTCTGATATATTTAGCATGCTTCCTGGAATATGGTAGGCATTCAGAAAATGTTTCTAGGCTGATTCAGAAACCAATTCGGGTGACTTCTTTTGATTGTCAAAGCAGTAAACGATATTATTTAAGAATGGAGAGAAAGGAATGGGTACAAGAAGCTGGAAAAAAGCAATCAACTTAGAAAAGATGTTTGCTTTCACTATACTTAAGTGAATTCTTCAGCTATCAGATGGTCTAGTGAGTCTTAGGAATGAAGGACACAAATTTGGTCAGGTCTCCAAAATCAACAGGGCAGTGTTCAATGCCCCTGCTTGCCCGGGCAATTTGGCAGCTGGCCTGGAATTTGAGCAACTTCAAAGGCACCTGCACCGAGAAGTGCCAGTTCAGTCCAGTTCAGTCGCTCAGTCGTGTCCGACTCTGCGATCCCATGGGCTGCAGCAAGCCAGGCTTCCCTGTCCATCACTAACTCATGGAATTTACCCAGACTAATGTCCATTGAATTAATGATGCCATCCAACCATCTCATCCTCTGTCGTCCCCTTCTCCTCCTGCCCTCAATCCTTCCCAGCATCAGGGTCTTTTCAAATGAGTCAGCTCTTTGCATCAGACGGCCAAAGTATTAGAGTTTGAGCTTCAAAATCCGTCTTTCCAATGAATGCTCAGGACTGATCTCCTTAGGATGGACTGGTTGGATCTCCTTGCAGTCCAAGGACTCTCAAGAGTCTTCTCCAGTACCACAGTTCAAAAGCATCAATTCTTCAGTGCTCAGCTTTCTTTAAAATCCAACTCTCACATCTATACATGACTACTGGAAAAACTATAGCCTCATCTAGATGGGCCTTTGTTGGCAAAGTAATGTCTCTGCTTTTGAATATTCTGTCTAGGTTGGTCATAATTTTCCTTCCAAGGAGTAAGCATCTTTTGATTTCATGGTTGCAATCACCATCTGCAGTGATTTTGGAGCCCAGAAAAATAAAGTCAGCCACTGTTTCCACTGTTTCCCCATCTATTTGCCATCAAGTGATGGGACTGGATGCCATGATCTTCGTTTTCTGAACGTTGAGCTTTAAGCCAATTTTTTCACTCTCCACTTTCACTTTCATCAAGAGGCTCTTAGTTCTTCTTCACCTTCTCCCATAAAGGTGGTGTCATCTGCATATCTGAGGTTATTGATATTTCTCCTGGCAACCTTGATTCCAGCTTGTGCTTCATCCAGCCCAGCATTTCTCATGATGTACTCTCCATACAAGGTAAATAAGCACGGTGACAATACACAGCCTTGACGTACCCCTTTTTCTATTTGGAACCAATCTGTTTTTCCATGTCCTTATACATGGAGTCAGTTGGTTAGCAATTAGACCTAGGTTGCATCCACAATCCAAAGGCAAGTGTCATAAACATCCCCACTGAAATTGCCCAGAAGCATTTGTAAAGCAAAGAAGAACTGAATGTTTTAATGAAGGCATCTACTAAATGGAGTAGCCTTTTCAAAAGGAAAGATTAAATATAGATCATAAATGAGCCTTATACTGGCTCTGCTCTGAACCCCCGTTAATATTCTGACCAAGATCGTTAACTTGGGGTGCCTCAATTTCCACATCACTACATTGAGGTGGTTAAGTTATTTCTCAGGTATTCTTTTTTTCCACTTCCAATGTGTGATAATCCCTAAAAATGTTTCTAATAGACTGACTGCCTTGGGAATAAAAATACCTGCTGGTGGCCTTACAGTTGCAGTACAATATTTCCCTCTGAGTCTTTTTATGTTAGATGATCTAGCCTGACTCCATCAGAAAAAATATGTTTTAAAATGAAGCTGTCTAATATTGAGAAAGAGACATTTCTATTTTTCTTTTTTAATTTTAATGCACTTTTTCTCAGACACTCAATTTGTCATTCTGATTATAATTTCAAACCTGAAAGATAGGGTGAGGTTTCTAATACTTATCTCAATTTCTGCTTCTTTCCATATCACTCATTGAGTTTTCTGGCTAAGCTGTTGAATAGGTCAGCAACAGTGAGGTTAAATTTACAATGATTTTCCTGCCTTTTAAAAAATATTTAACACAGTTAGAAGGAAGTAACAATTGCTTAAGCAGCAAGAGAGAAAAAATGAATACAATCCCAATCACACATAGGCCAACTTTGCTCAGAAAATAGATATGAAAAAAATAGAATTTTTGGTCTAAATATTGTCATTTAAATTTATTATTTAATTGGCATTTTTGAAAAGTTATCTTTAATTCTACCACTGTAGAAAATAGTTGCAGCTATTTGATGGGTACCTTATAGTTATCTCTGGTATGATAAGCAATGAAGAAATGCAATTTATTTCATGTATAGCCTATTGTAAAAGAAATTTTCCAAGAAATAATTTTAGATGCAAACTTCCACAGAAAGAATTGGGATTGATTAGTAATTGAATAATTAACAATTAAGGGCTTCCCTGGTGGCTCAGGGAATCTACCTGCCAATGAAAGAGACACAGGTTCGATACCTGGATTACAGTCCATGGGGTTGCAAGAGGTGGACACAGTGACTAAAACAACAATTAACAACTAACAACATAAAATTAGTTATCATATGATAATTATCCACTTCTCTTTTTAATCCATTACCTACATTAAACATAAAAAATTTTATGAAAATAAATTCATGTGCTTATCACATGCATCCAGGAAAATTAATATTTTGCATATTTCTTCAGTTCACTTCTTTGTCTCTCCCTCACAAGTACACTTGAAGATTTCTTTATTCACCACCCCAATTTCATTTTTTCCTCCCAGAGATAAGAACTCTGAAGAGGCTGTTTAACTTTTCTATCAAAGTATTCTTTAACTACATGGGTATGCATATATAAAATATGAAGCAGAGTTTAGAGTATTTTTTATAAATCATTTCATACATATATCATTTTTCAAGTTATCTCCTTCAAATTTATGCACATAAATACAGTTAGCATTCATCCATTCATTATCATTCCTATGTAGTAATAATAAATAAATATACTATATCATTAATTTATCCTATATATTAGTTGTAACTAAGTATCATAGCTGGGTGACTTAAACAGCAGACATTTATTTTCTCTCAATTTTGTAGGCTAGACATCTGAGATCAAGATATCAGCAAGCTGGAATCCTCAGAGGCCTCTTTCATTGGCTTACATATGGCCATATATTCCCTGTGTCTTTACAAGGTCTTCCCTCTGTATTTCCCTGAGTTTAAATGTTCTCTTCTTATAAGTGCCAGTCAGGTTTGATTAGGGCCCACTCAAATGACCTAACTATAACTTAATTAACTCTATTTGCAAGTACACTCATATTCTGATGTCCTGGTAGTTGGAGCTTTGACATATAATTTTGAGGAGATACAGTTTAGTCTGTAACACCTTTTAATAAATATTTATATTCTTTACAAGGGTTAGTTACAATAAAATCCATGTAAAGCTGTCCTTATGATTGAGGATTTATTTTGGGTACATATCTAGAAGTGGGATTATTGTTCATAGCTTAGGCTTATCTATTTACTAATTTTTACCAAGTTTTTCCTGTATAGCCATGCCAAAATTTTTTCCCGTCAGTAATTCATGAAAATTCCTGTTGCTCCACATTCTCACCAAAATATAGTATTGTCAGGCTTTTCATGTTTTGCTCAGATTGTACATGGGAAGTAACAACTTATTTTAGCTTTCATTTATTTGTGTACTAGAGAATTTAAGAATTTTTAGCATATATTTATATCCTTTCAGTTTCCATATCTCTGATTTCCCTCTTAATATCTTTTTTCCTATTAATTTTTTGTATTAATTTGGAAATCTTCATGAACCTCTTTTATACTGTTACTTTTGTTTGCAAATATTTTTCCCTGTTTTTAGCTAATATTTTTAATATAGAAATTTTATTTAGGGATAATTCAGAGATAAAGATGATTTTATGTAGTATTTTTAAAAATTCTATCTTTGGGACCATAGACAAAGACTCCAATATAACTGATGTAGTTCTGCTTCTGCATGATAAAGTAAGATTTTATTTAACTCAGCCTTCCTGGATACCATAAGAAAAATTACAGAAAATAGACCATAAAAATTATCCATCTGAGTGAAAAAAGTGATTGAAAAAAATGCAAAGTTTCAGGGATATGTGGGACATTTATAAATGGTTTAGCATAGGTTTAACTGGAATCTCAGTAAGAGAGAAGAAAGGGCTAAAGGTGATTTTTTAAAATGGCTGAAAATTTCCAAAACTGCAAACCCATAAGTTTACAAATTCAAGAAGTTCAAAAAATTCCAAACAAGATAAATAAAAACACATCTGAACAAATCACTGTAAAACTGCTAAAAATCAATGGTAAAAATTAACTTTTATAAAGCCAGCCAGAGAAAAATGAAATAAATAATACAAAGTGATGGCTAGTGTCTTATCAAAAACTATGAATTCAGAAGAACATAGAACATTTTTAAAATGGTGAAAGGAAAAAGTCTACCAACACAGAATAATTTACTATCCAAACAGACATATCCCTCAAGAATAAAGGCTACATAAATGCATTTTTGGCTTCCCTGGTGGCTCAATGGTAAAGAACTTGTCTGCCAATGCAGGAAATGCAGTTATGATTCCTGGGCTGGGAAGATCTTCTGGAGTAGGAAATGGCTACCCATTCTGGTATTCTTGCCTGGAGAATCCTGTGGCCAGAAGACCCTGGCAACCTACAGTTGATGGGGTGGCAAAAGAGCTGGGCATATCTTAGAGACTAAAGAACAACAGCAAATTATTTTCATGTAAAAGAAAACTAAGAGGAAATTCAAGCATTCAGGAAGAAAAAGTAAATATATTTTCCCCTATTCTTCCTGCTAGAGACAACTGAACACTGTGTACATGATATAATTAATTAATTGGACCCTGAAAGATGGAGAGAAGAGGGCAGACTGGCTGGGAAACTTGCCTCCATCCTAGACATGGAGCTGGAAACATCAACTGAAGTAGACCGAAAAAAAAGCACCCTAATAAAAGCCTGTTCATTTTGCCTAAAGAACAAAAAGGGAGGCACTCTAACAAGACAGAATTTTTGGACAAGTGCCTCTTTACTCAGACAAACAGCACAGAAAAACACTGGGGCTTCAGGATTAATCATATCAGAAAAGGCCAAGAAGAGAAGGTAGACTTTCACTTTTTCCAGACGGTAAAGAGGCTCTGTCTTCCTCATCTCCTTGTATGGTCTCAGAATGCCTCAAACTCCGCTTGTCTCAATAGTCACTTTCCACTTGGATCTTCCCTTCTTAATATTTGGAAGCTTTGGTTTTTCCAAGTATCTTGAAGAGGGAAAGACGTACTAATTAGAGGCTCATGTCTCTGTGGTTTACTTGACTCTGGGATATGCTGTTTTGGTAGCTTGTGAATGCAGTCTTTGTTTCTATAATTTGCTAAAAGTTCCAGATTGCTACCTTACTAGAGAGAAAGAAGTGGGGGTTACTCCCATGCCTTTTTCTTAAGTGTGTTGACCCCTCAAGTCATGGCTGTCTTGTTTGATTGCTAATGTCTGCAACCACACTGGATACTTGTGTCTTTGTTTTTGTTGTTGTTTGATCCAGCTTTTATAGATTTTCTTGGCTAGTAGGTTTGGTTTGATAGAAGTCATTGTTATTGTTAAAAATAGAAATCCTAGAGTCAATATTTGCAATACAGGAAAGAATTACAGGAGGCTTATTTATAAAAATTTATATGAAAGAGATCAAGGGGTTTTATTTGACCAAAAACAATATAGCCAAAATGTTTGCTGCTGCTAAGTCACTTCAGTCGTATCTGACTCTGTGCGATCTCAGAGACGGCAGCCCACCAGGCTCCGCCATCCCTGGGATTCTCCAGGCAAGAACACTGTTACATGATAGCAATATAAGTACCTATCCAAGTTAGGAAAGATAATATACCTACGAGGCTCAAAGGCTGAAAAACTAAGAGTTTCCAAAACTCTCACTAAGATGGGAAGAGATTAATGAAATCATGTAATAGAAGAAATATCTGAGTGCATGCAATATGTTTGGCCTGGTAGGAGTAATTAGAGATGGGGGTTAAGAGTAGGATTAAAGAAGGCTTTAAGTGTTTGAAAGTTTGTAACAGGGAAGGTGTAGAAATGATCAAAGTTGATCTAAGCATCTAGAAAATTCAGGGATATTCTTTTCAATGAATATTCAGGGTTGATTTCCTTTAAGATTGACTGGTTTGATCTCTTTGCTGTCTAAGAAATATCTGAGTGCATGCAAGTATTTCTCAAATGTCGTCTCCAGCATCACAGTTCGAAAGCATCAGTTCTTCAGTGCTCAGCCTTCTTTATGGTCCAACACTCACATCCATACATGACTGGCAGAAAAACCATAGCTTTGAAGGTATAGCCCTTCACTGGCAAAGTGATGTTTCTGTTTTTTAATGTGCTTTCTAGGTTGTCATAGCTTTTCTCCCAAGGAGCAAGTGCCTTTTAATCTCATGGCTCCTGTCACCATCCACGGTGATTTTGGAGTCCAAGAAAATAGTCAGTCACTGTTTCCAGTTTTTCCCCATCTACTTGCCATGATGTGATGGGACTGGATGCCATGATCTTTGTTTTTAGAATGTTGAGTTTTAGGGCTATACAGCAAGCCCTGGGCTCTTCCCGAAAGTATCCTCACTTAAATATTTAAGCTTATGTTAGATGACCACGGGCACAGAGTACATTTATTCATTCGAAAGTGAGTTGCATTAAATTAGAAAAAGAATAAAAATAATGATTTTTTAAAAATTGAGAGTGGATTATATGGCTGGTGCTTTGTAAGCACTTTAAATAGAATATGTATTTAATTCTTATTGTAACAGAGAACAAACTTGACTCCATATCGTGCTAACTGTTCTTCTCTCCCGCCTGTGCTTTTCATGCTGGCTCTGCACTTTGTAAAAGAATGTTGTCCTTAGCTTGAAATATACATGATAGCCCATTTTCAAGGTTGTACATCTCAGGGTTGACCATAAAAGGTATATTTAAAAAAAGCTATGAGGGGCTTCCCTGGTGGCTCAATGGTAACAAATCTGCCTGCCGATGCAGAAGACACAAGTTCAATCCCTGATCCAGGAAGCTTGTTCATGTTGCAGAGTAACTAAGCCTGTGTGCCGAAACTACTGAGCTGTGCTCCAGGGTCCAGGAGCCACAACTACTGAATCCCATGTGCTGCAACTACTGAAGCCCAGGTACTCTAGAACCCATGTTCCACAACAAGAGAAGCTACAGCAATGGGCAGCCTGTGCACTGTAATAGAGAGTAGCCCCTACTCACCACAAATAGTGAAAGGCCCATGCAGCAATGAAAACCTAGCACAGCGAAAAATAAGCAACTTAAAAAAAAAAAAGGTGCAGGAAATAACAGTTGTCTTGTCCGAGTTTTATAGGCACATTAAGACCAGACCTGCATGGACAGTTGCAAGACCAAAGAATTCCTGCACAGGAAGTTCTCAATAACAAGCTGTAACCCCACCCCTTTTAGCACAAAATAGGCCTGAATTCTAAGTCAGGTAAGGCGGTTTATTGGGACAGTAGTCCACCATTTTCTCAGCCTGCTGGCTTCTCAAATAAAGTTGCTATTCCTTAGTCCAACACCTCATCTCTCAATTTATGGCCTGTCAGGTGATGAGCAGTACAAACTTGGATTTAGTAACATTATGTGAGTATATGGATGAGTGAAAGTGAAGTCGCTCAGTCGTGTCTGACTCTTTGCGACCCCAAGGACTGTAGTCTACCAGGCTCCTCCGTCCATGGGATTTCCCAGGCAGGAATACTGGAGTGGGTTGCCACTTTATTAAATGCCTGTTTATTCTCGCTTTACAAATGAGAAATCTCAGACATATAAGATCAATAATTGGAATAGGGCCAAACAGCTAGCAAGGGACTGAGTGGGACTTAAACTCATGAAAGTTGTCTCTAAAACCACATTCTTAGGCATCACCCTACACTGTCAAAATTAAGATTCGTTTTTATCTTACAAGGTTTTAAGTTGTCCTGAAATAAGTAGGGATATATATATGGGCTTCCTTGGTAGCTCAGATTGTAAAGAATCCACCTGCAATGTGAGAGACCTGGCTTCAATCCCTGGGTTGGGAAGATCCCCTGGAGGAGGGCACAGCAATCCACTGCAGTATACTTGCTTGGAGAATCCCCATGGACAGAGGAGCCTGGTGGGCTACAGTCCCTGGGGTTGCAAAGAACGACTGAGTGACTAAACACAGCGTAACATATATACGTGTATAAGACTTCCCTTGTGGCTCAGACGGTAAAGCGTCTGCCTACAATGCAGGAGACCCGGGTTCGATCCCTGGGTCAGGAAGTTCCCCTGGAGAAGGAAATGGCAGCCCACTCCAGTACTCTTGCCTGGAAAATCCCATGGACAGAGGACCCCGGTAGGCTACAGTCCATGGGGTCACAAACAGTCGGACACGACTGAGTGACTTCACTTCACTTCACTTCATACATATATACACCTACAAACATATGAGCAATGTGCATTTTATTTATCATTAGAATAATGTTGCAAATTACGTAACACAGCCTTAGATTTCAGGTTATTTGTTATGAACATTATCTGATGAATCAGTATGACAATCAAGGGCTATGCTGTGGTAGAGTTTACCTTCTAAATTATGCATACAGGAACACATACAATACTGTAGTGATACACACATTTACATGTGTGTATAAAATAAATGCATGTAACCAGTTTGTGTCTTAGTGTAACCTTACATAAATATCACAGCAGAGGACTTGATAGAACTTTGAAATATCACTTTAATACCTACTTTGACTACATTGACAGATTTATTAAAATAACTTTAAAAAGTATACTTTCAGCACTTGTTAAAAGATTCTAACATCTTGTTTGGAATCCATGTTATCATTTGTATAACCTTTTCCACCATGAGCTCTGTTATTTACAGCTGGAATCCTTGAGTAGAGACCAAAGCCAGTTCCTCTACTGCTATCCCAAAGGCAGGCAGATTTCATCCACTGCATGTTTGGACCATTTAATGCTGACCAGTTAACAAAAATGAGTCATTTCCTAATGCCATTTTGTTATACCGTTTTGTGTCCCATACTTCAGATGCTGAAGAATAAATCCTTAATTTTTGCCTCTTATTAATGTGAGGATCCACATAAAAACTATTTTAACCAAAAGCAAGCATTAGACTTACCATTTTTGAAAGGTTATCAAAATAACATTAAGAAGTGCTATCCTACTTCATGCAATTATGACAGCTGACCCCCCTAATTAACTCCGTAACTACACTTCAAATTTTCTTATAGCACCTTTTGACACCAAGTGATTCAGAATTTGCTTTAAAGCCTTTTTTTCTCTTTTATTTTTAAAGTCTTCAAAGGAGTCTGGTGTTTCAAAAATCTGTCAAAATGTGTTGAAACATATTTAAAAGAATGCATTTTTTCATAGATTGGCATAGTTTGCGCACAGTATTATGTTTTTCAGCGTTTCAGCTATGTATAAAGAAGGAAAAGTTTTCTGTGTGGGGGAAATACCGTGGTTGTCACAGGGCATGGGGGCTCTCCAGTGTCCTTGACTTTTCTCCAGGAGAAATTAAGAGAAGAATTTATCAAATGTTAATGTGAAGAACTCAGAAACTGGAATGTTTGTCCAGAGCCCCAGGCCTCAGAGCAAATGCTCTTATGCTGCTGGGCTCATGGGGAAGATTTTAGCCAAAGTCAACATGAGCAGAAACTCCATCTGACTGATGCCGTGGAAACAGCTGTAACCACTTAGCTGGAAAACCACCTCAGATTCCTCTCCCAGAAAACACTGATGACATGGTAGACAGGGAGCAGGAAAGCTCTGTCAGGGTCTCTGTTCATCTGTGGTCCAAAAAAACTATTTTCTTTCCCTGAAAACTGTAAATAGGTGGATTCAACTCTGGTCATAATAAACCACCAAAAAGAAAAAAAAAACTTTTTTTTTTTCTAAATTAGCCCATGTCTCCTGCTTTCTGTGTATATATTTATCAGTATTTGGCTTAGGTCATCTTTTATGTGGATATTTTTTAAAGAACCATTTGATCTTAGATTTATTTTCTAAATGAAATTGGGTCATATTCAGATCAATATTGGAGGCCAATTTGGCAGGTGAATGTTTAATTCAAATAAGTTTTCAATTTGTGAAAAAAGCCGAAATTCTTTTCGGTTTTGGAGATTTCACTTCCTCTTCTTATTCTGCATGGCATCTTTTGTTAAATGTCTCTTAGAAGAAAAGAGAAAATGTTACATAAAGCAACAAACAGATCTTGACCCAATTTGGGAAAGCAAATTTTGCCCTTATAATTACAGCTTTAACAACTATCATAGTTTCCTAACAGAGAGGTAAGGGTAGAATGGAGAAAAAGCCTTAGAAATAGGGACAATTAAAAGGAAAAAGGAAGCCAAAGCAACATATTATTCCACTTCAGAATGTCAGGCGAGTGTATGCGCCTCAGCTTTTGTCTCGTCACAACAAAGGTTTGGAGTGACTCGGCGGGTCACAGCTCTGGGGTCTTGGACAGACCGTGTTAGAGCTCTCAGGTCTCGAATGGACCGTGTTATAGCTCTTAGACAGATCAGTGTTACAGCTCTATTTTATTTAGAAGATGGCAGGAAAATCTGTCTTCAAGGCGTGAGAGCACGTCGATCCAAAGACGCGCAGAGAAGAGCGCCCCAGCATGCGCGGGAGAGAGAAGGAGAGAGAAGGAGCTAGCTCAGGCTCCTGTTTTTAAATGTCCCCGGCCCTGGGCCTGTCCTGTGTAAACTGGGCCAGCCGGGAGTGGTGTTTGTTTTACCTGAGGTCCTCACTCCGGTCCTTGTACCTTCCTTTGTTCTATTTTCACAGGCTTTTCTCTTCCTTATCTTTTAGCCACCGCCATTCTGGACTCTTTTCCTATTCTAACTACCTAATAAGAACATTCTGTGTGTTATAAAAAGTTACAGAGCCCAGGTGTGGAATGCTGATGGTGATCTATTGGACTAAACAAAGGCAAGTGCTGTGTATAAGCTTACATAGTCAAACAAATAAGTTTGTTTACATAATTATTTGATTAAATTTCATAACTGTATGATAAATTCAGTTCTGGGCTCAGGTGTCAATATATCACATGAATTACTAAACTATAGATATATTTTAAGTATTCTTACTAATGTGACTTGCATTTTGGGGCACCCTACCTGCCAAGTAACAAGCACCATCCTAAAATGACCCCTCAACAGTGAGGTGTATTCTATTCATGTACACAACAAATATTTGCTGTGTGGTGGGTGCTATTCTAAGCTAACAGTATATCAGTAAATAGCAGACTCCTTGCCCTCGTGAAGATTATATTCTAGTAGGAATACAACAGACAAAGAAATGAATGTGTTAAAGGTCAGGTTTTGATCAACTGCTTTGGTGGAAAGTAAAACAAGGAAAGGCAGAAAAGGGCATTTTGAGGTTGGGAGTTGCTGTCTTATATAAAGGGCTTCCCAGGTGGCTCAGAAGGTAAAGAATTCACCTGCAATGCAGGTTAGATTCCTGAGTCAGGAAGATCCCCTGGAGAAGGGAATGGCTACATTCCAGTACTCTGGCCTGGAGAATCCCATGGACAGAGGAGCCTTGCGGACTTTAGCCCATCAGATTGCAAAGACCAGGAATGGATTTTGAACAAGTGACTTCCAAGGGAAGATGTGAAATAAAATGGAGAATCAAGTCACATGTCTGTTGGGCAGAAAAATGTCCCAGCCAGAGAGAAAAACAAGCACAAAGCCTATGAAGTATAAAGATGTTTGGCTTAGAAGTGAAGGTGGCCAGTTTAACTAGACAAATAGGGACATTGGTAGGACAGCAAGGAGAAGGGAATCAGAGCATGGAGGCCTGCACAGGTGTATGGCTTTTGCTCTGAGATAAGAGAACTTTGAGCAGAAGACTGATCCAATATGAGAGAGATTTCTGTAGGATCCCTCTAGCCTCTGTAAATAATACAATATGGAGGCAAGATTAGAGGAAGAGTTGGGGCTTGGAGCAGGGTCACAGCAATAAAAAAAAGTAAGAAGTGGTTTCATCCTAAAATGTTGTATCTTAAGAATATTTTGAAAGTGGAACCTATAGGGTGTGCTGATGATTTGGGTGCAGAATAAGAGAGAAGAGGGGGATTCAGGGTTGGCTCCAAAATTTTTGCCCTGAGTAACTGGTAAACGATATGGAAGATTTTTCAGGAATTAAATTACTTTGAAAATTACAGGGGCTCCTTCAAATATCTCAAGTGGATAAGAAACGGAAGATAAGAGAACTATATACAGGTTGTCTGGGGGGCAGGGAGACACAAAGCTTACAATCTCAGGAGAGAAATAAAGTAGAACCAGCTAATGATTGGCATGCCACTGATTCAAAGTAACTCAAGAAATGAGAAATTGCTAGAAAAGGAACAGTGTGTCAGGAGCTTTCCCAGGAGTAGAATGGTAGATTTTCCACAGCTAGGCTCTTCTAAAAGCTAGAACAATTTACCGCAAGATGTGAAAACAACTAATAAGATAGAGAGGGTTCCAGCACAAGGCATCTGGTTACTGGTCTCCTGATCAGCAGTGGAAAACAGCTTCTCAGAGGAGTGCAGGAAAACACCATGCTAGAGCCCATGGACTCCTGCAACAAGCAGATGAAAATTTTGGCCCTGCCACTTATGTCCAACGAGCTGGGCAAGATATAAGAACTTTCCACGTTCCTTCATCTTTAAAACGGCAGTTGGAGAAATAAATGAGTTAATGACTGTAAAATGCATAGCACAGTGTTGTCACAGAAGATACTCTGATAAACATTCACTATATTATCACCAGGTCTCCAAGATGCATAGGAACAGGAGGCGGATTTCAGTGATCAGGGCCCCAGTAGGCCAGACAGAGCAGAGAGCACAAAAATCTCCCTTCACCAAGATAAAAAAGAACAGCTGCTTCCCATATGGAAAGAAGATGTTTGGAATTTTTTACGTTATTGCTTTTTAAAATAAGTCTACTGAGTTGTCACCCAAAAAGGCTAAAACACTTCTGATGTAAATGTCATGGTTTTTCACTTCTTGGATGAATTTGAGAGGAATGTGTATTAAAAGAATTGCCTGAAAGCAGTAAAAATATAGTTATAATTTTCTTATCAAAGAAGTTATTGAAGTATGAACTTTATGATTACAATTAGGTAGAAATATGAATACAAGTCAGAAGGTAAAATGAAAAATGGCAAGAATTGTAAAATTATAATTGTCTTCATTTGAAAAAGCTTTAGTATGTCATATCTTGTATTATATATTTAATTACCTATTGTTTTTAAGGATTTATAATGTATATATTATAATGCATACATACTTACATGCAACCACATGGGCTTCCCTGCTGGCTAAGATGGTAAAGAATCTGCTGGCAATGTGGGAGACCCAGGTTCCCTGGGTCGGGAAGATCCCCTGGAGAAGTGAATGGTAACCCACTCCAGTATTCTTTCATGGAGAGCTACAGTCCATGGGGTTGCAAAGAGTCAGACATGACTGAGCAATTAACACACACATATGTGCACAAAAAAATGCTTGAGTGACCATATACCAAAATATTAAAAGCAGTTAGGCCTTGGTGGTCATGAATACTTTTTTTTTTAATTATATTTTCACTTTTTTCTATTTTCTTTGTAGTACAATTCTGACAAATATCTGTGTTCAGAACTAGTCAGAATAAGATGTACTCTTACAGATAATTTTATTCCTAAAAGTAAAAATATTGAATTCCCAATCAAACATCCATAGATAAGGTTTTATTTCTCAGAGTAAGAGCTTTTGGGCTTCATTGAGATGGGAAAAGAGTTTGCAAGGTGCTTATTGAAAAGATATTGGTAAAAGCTACTAATTAATTGACTTTGTTAAATATTCATTCATTCACCTTAAATAGGAGTCAAAAGTGCCCCCGGATGCATAAGTATAAGGACTATTAAATAAGTTTCAATTGAGTAATTAAATGTTGACTGTTTGATATGGTTTAAGTTATTCTTTTTGTTGCTGTTTTTTAATCATTGTTTCCAACCTTTGGGACTCCATGGACTGTAGCCCACCAGGCTCTTCTATCCATGGGATTCTCCAGGCAAGCATACTGGAGAAGGTTGCCATTTCCTTCTCCAGGGGACCTTCCTGATCCAGGGATCAAACCCATGTCTCCTGGATTGGCAGGTGGATTATTTACCACTGAGCCACCAGCAAAGCCCAGTTCTTCCTGTTACTTTCTCTCAAATCCAGCAATCCTACTCCTAGGCATATATCCAGAGAAAACCATGGTTTGAAAGGATCCATGCACCCCAATATTCATTGTAGCACTGTTTACAATAGCCAAGGCATGGAAGCAACCTAAATGTCCATCAACAGATGAATGGATAAAGGAGATATGGTATATAATATATACAATGGAATATTACTGGGCCATAGGAAAATAATGAAATAATTCATTTGCAACAACATGGATGGACCTAGATTGCCCTACTGAGTGAAGTAAGTCAGACTGATAAAGACAGATAGATGATATCACTTATCAGTTCAGTTCAGTTCAGTTCAGTCGCTCAGTCATGTCCGACTCTTTGCGACCCCATGAATCACAGCATGCCAGGCCTCCCTGTCCAACACCAACTCCCGGAGTTCACTCAGACTCATGTCCATCGAGTTGGTGATGCCATCCAGCCATCTCATTCTCTGTCGTCCCCTTCTCTTCCTGCCCCCAATCCCTCCCAGCAGCAGAGTCTTTTCCAACGAGCCAACTCTTCGCATGAGGTGGCCATACTGGAGTTTCAGCTTCAGCATCATCCCTCCAAGGAAATCCCAGGGCTGATCACCTTCAGAATGGACTGGTTGGATCTCCTTGCAGTCCAGGGGACTCTCAAGAGTCTTCTCCAATACCACAGTTCCAAAGCATCAATTCTTTGGCGCTCAGCTTTCTTCGCAGTCCAANGAAGCAGTAGAAACAGTGGCTGACTTTATTTTGGGGGGCTCCAAAATCACTGCAGATGGTGATTGCAGCCATGAAATTAAAAGACGCTTTCTCCTTGGAAGGAAGGTTATGACCAACCTAGATAGCATACTGAAAAGCAGAGACATTACTTTGCCAAGAAAGGTCCGTCTAGTCAAGGCTATGGTTTTTCCAGTAGTCATATATGGATGTGAGAGTTGGACTGTGAAGAGAGCTGAGCTCCGAAGAATTGATGCTTTTGAACTGTGGTGTTGGAGAAGACTCTTGAGAGTTCCTTGGACTGCAAAGAGATCCAACCAGTCCATCCTAAAGGAGATCAGTCCTGGATGTTCATTGGAAGGACTGATGCTGAGGCTGAAACTCCAATACTTTGGCCACCTCATGTGAAGAGTTGACTCATTGGAAAAGACTCTGATGCTGGGAAGGGTTAGGGTCAGGAGGAGAAGGGGACGACAGAGGATGAGATGGTTGGATGGCTTCAATGACCCGATGGACATGAGTTTGAGTGAACTCCTTGAGTTGGTGGTTCACAGGGAGGCCTGGCGTGCTGTGATTCACGGGGTCACAAAAAGTTGGACATGATTGAGCGACTGAACTGAACTGAAGTGACATCTTGAATCTGAAACAGAATTACTTCTCAAAGCATGCATTTCCCAACTGTCTCCAAATAGTGTTCTACACACTATGCATCATTCTTCCCTGAGTGCCATGCTTGTTTAAGTTGACTGAGGGAAATCAAACAACCTATTGTAAGACAATAGGCTGATAACCTTTACTACCAATGGATTCCTTTCATTTATTGCAGCTCTGGCTCAGAAGGCAGAAGCATCAGTCATTATTATTGTAAAGACACTGATGCCTGGAGCAGAAGTAACTGCTTTTTGAAGTAAGAATCTTCCTTGCATATTCATTACACACATTTACACATTAGTCTTGCATAACTCAAGTAAGGACATTCCCCTGCTTGGTGGCCTTTCTTGTAGCTTCCCAGGGTTCTTCCCTTAGAGGAAGGAAGACCTCCAAGCATCAGCTTTGGAATTGCCATGACTAATTGTCTAGGAGATTTCTGTATTCAGGAAAACACCAGGAGTGACATCCTAAAACAGAACATCATAACCTTTGTTGGCTGGTTCCCGTGGAGATGATTAATGGAGACATGACTAGATACACTTATGGACAATAAAAGCAAATTAGGGGAAAAAAATCACCATTGGGCAGGAATACCAGCGAATCCTCCAGGGCAACCTTCTTTATGACTTTCTAAGAAAGGGCATTGATGCCATTGCTCAAACACTCAAGGATGGTTTAGAAAATCACCTCAAGGTAGTTTTATCATGTTGTAAAGTAGTTTGATAAAGTACATGCAGAAGAACCTCTTTCAGCCTTCTCAATGTGCTTTTAGGATACAATTTGGTCCCTTCATTAGCACTTTTTCAGATGAAAGCTAACAAATAATAGGAAAATGTCTATACCTGTTGTATCCACTGAGATATCTAATTATATTTCTGGTGCTCATAAGAAATACAAGCTTACCAAAGAATGCTATTAGATCTTCAGGGGCCCCTTATGTATTGATAATAGATTATTTTGTTGCTACTACTTTTTTTAGCTGAAGCAATTTTCAAAGTATAAAACAGATACAAAAACTATGTGGATTGTAGTGTAGAAGATTGTCATGTTCATTTTTTTTAAAGTTGAGAAGGTAATGAAATAAAGCTCTCCTTTTATAGTTAAAAGAAACACACTGCAGAAAGGAAGCACATTGCTGTACATTACTTTTTATGACATTTTACATGGGTGGGTGTAGAAAATTTAACCTAGGGTATGTTTTGTGGGCAATACAATATTTAATATTGTAATATTAAATATTACAATATTTAATATCTAGTTATCTCATCTGTAAAGTTGAAATAATAATTGTGAAAAATAAATAAGAGGATATAAATAAAATATCTGGCAGAGTATAAACAACTTAATACATGCTGAATTAATGTTATCTACTGTGTTTCTGGATTAACAGGACTCTTACTAGAAAGGTGCTATCATTAGTGTATTTCACTAAAATAAATGAACATCAGTGGGAGAAAAATTAATTTAGAGTGGCTCTCTACATTATTAAGGACAAACATATGAAATAAGAAAACAACTTGGAGAGAGCCTAGAAATAATTGGAGTAACGTGGTTGTCTGTATTGGAAAGGGTAAATTAAACAGTCTAATGTGGAAAAGAAAATATAATAAAAGATGACATGACTGGATTTCAATATATAATTTTCGTTATATCATTATGTTGGATTAGCTGATATAAGGAAGGCTCACTCAATCTGTGCAGCATAAGTGCAACCGAATAGCACAAATATTAAATGACAAAATTAAGGCAAAAATCTGTCTTGATAGCCACTGTGGTGTGCCCAGTCTAACAAGACAGAATTTACGTGAATGGACTAGAGATAGTTATTTTAGGCAAACTTGTTTAGAAAGAACTCACTTTGGAATAAATACACCATCTTATATTTAAACTCATTGTTTGACATCATTAATAGCAAAATGGATTAATCTGGTATGTCAATTATACTGGGTTGGACAACAAATAGCAGAAGACTTTAAAAAGGGAAACTGTCCTCCTTATCAATACAACCCAGAGTTGGATGGCTTTCAATTTGATTAATTCTGTGGTTGACTATCATTAAGGAGCAATGCTCATGTTTCATATGCACAAAATGAAATTCTACTCAGCAATAAAAAACAACAAGCAACTATTTTATGTGATAATATAGATGAACCTCAAATACATTGTGTGAAGTAAAAAAAAAAAAGATAATTTGAAAGCTTTATATTGTATGATTCTGTTCACATGACACTCTGAAAACAAAAACTATAACAGAAAAAATTTAGTGGTTACCAAGGGCCAAGAGTAGAGGGAGGTGACTGACTAGAAACAGTCTCAAGAGAACTCTTCAATATGGTGAAACTATATCTTGACTATGGTATTATTACATGAATATATACGTTTGTCAAAATTCATAAGTTTATATAACTGGATGTTTGCTCTGCTTAATTTGTATCCCAATATTTAAAACAAGAAAAAAGAATGCGTTTGTCATCTGTATGTCTACCTGTCCTCTGGCTAATTTACCTTATGCTGGCAAGAAGGCTGCCTTTTTCTCAGGCATCACAGACAGGTAAGACAATATGCACTAGAAGATAAGCTAATTTTTTGGTATGGTCTCCTTTTGCTTGTAGGAAAAAGTATTGCAGAAAAAAGTATTCAGAAGCCTCTCTTCCTACACTATAGATTTTCAAACACATTTCATAGACTAGACCTCAGTCATATGTCTACTCCTTAATCCATTCCAGTAAGGAAAACTAATATCATAACTGACGTGGATTCAGGATTTAACCATGAGGTTGGAATAGAGACAATTTCCCTAAAGCTAGATACCTGAATACATTAAGAATTCACCTGGTAAAGATAAATCATGTTTGTGGTGAACATACAGTAGTGAACAATTAAAAATGTCTGAACAATCAGTTAGAAACCTGATTTTACACAGTGATAAACTTGGACAGAAGTCAACAAGAATGAGATGAGATGAAAACAAATAAACAATCCAAAAAAGCCAAGCTAATATTTGGCTGTGCTTGTAATACTGAGATGATGCTAAATTTTTTTCTTAAACATACAAGGAAATATATATGTATGTATAACTATATGTATAGAAGATACTTAAATATATGTGTGTGTGTGTGTGTGTGTGTGTGTGTGTGTGTGTGTGTGCCTATGACTGAAAAAGAACTTGCTGGTTAAAAAACTAGAAGGGAATACATAATAAGAGAAAAATGTATTATACAAGGTAGTAAGATTACGAATGAATTAAGGAAATCTGGATGAGATATGGAAAAATTTCAGCTCAGTGTAATACTGGGAAATCTCTGATCTAAGTGGGCACTATTCACAATGAAACTCCAACCAAACCAATTGTCTTTGGAATGTGCCTCTTTTAAGAGAGATTTTATGTTGACACTAGATCTCTGGGCCTATCCTGCTTCTTATCCAAACCCCGGAATTTTGAAGTCCTTTCTATTTATGTAGTTTCAGAAAATACAAAGTTCACAGCATTCATTGAGATTAAGATTTTTGTGAATTCTTATAGATTGCAGGAAAGCTTATCCATAAAAGGGAAAAATAAAATGCTTGAGAAATGTTTCCTCTGTGATTGTGCATAGTGTTGATTCCTCATGGAACTATTACTATTGCTATTATTATTTCACCTAATTTAGTCTCTTGTTTACCAGTTAGAGGAAAGTGGAGGGTCAGGTTTAGAAATAATAGTAATCTACCACGGAGTGAACTGAACTGAACCGAACCATGGACAGAGCCAAATGAAACACTTTACATCTCATAAATTACTACTTTCTTGCTAATCATGGAAAAATGATGCTAACTTGAAATAACTCAAATATAGCAGGTAAATTAAAGCAATTTCCTCAGTTCAGTTCAGTTCAGTAGCTCAGTTGTGTCTGACTCTTTGTGACCCCATGAATCGCAGCACGTCAGGCCTCTCTGTCCATCACCATCTCTTGGAGTTCACTCAGACTCATGTCCATCAAGTCAGCGATGCCATCCAGCCATCTCATCCTTGGTCGTCCCCTTCTCCTCCTGCCCCCAATCCCTCCCAGCATCAGAGTTCTTTCCAACGAGTCAACACCTCGCATGAGGTGGCCAAAGTACTGGAGTTTCAGCTTCAACATCATTCCTTCCAAAGAAATCCCAGGGCTGATCTCCTTCAGAATGGACTGGTTAGATCTCCTTGCAGTCCAAGGGACTCTCAGGAGTCTTCTCCAACACCACAGTTTAAAAGCATCAATTCTTCAGCGCTTATCTTTCTTCATAGTCCAACTCTCTTATCCATACATGACCACTGGAAAAACCATAGCCTTAACTAGACGGACCTTTGTTCGCAAAGTAATGTCTTTGCTTTTCAATATGCTATCTAGGTTGGTCATAACTTTTCTTCCTAGCAACACCTAAGTGGAAACACAGTCTAACCTAAAGTTTATAGCATAAAGGATCATTCAATAATTTGGGTATGCTGAGGCTATTTTGAACTGTCTACAAAACTCAAAATTAAATAGCAAAGAACTTGTATGTCAATCTCTGTTTTCACAGTCTAGTTTTATCTTTTAACCTTTATCTCACATTAAATGAATTTTGTTCTCAAGCTATTTAAAAGCAGCTGTTATCTTATATACAACTTTAGAAATGCATCTAAATTGAGAGGCTTACTGGATAGATGAGTTGTAGCAGGAAAACAGAAAAAACAGTAGCAGCAAAACCTTAATTAGTGGAGACTTGTAAGAACTCAAATGCAAGAAAATAACAATAACTGGAAAACAGAAAAAAGGGACCATAAACTGGTTACATTTTGTTAATTTCAGATGTACACTCAGTACCCACATTCTACAAAGCTTTATGTTATGTACTTCATGGTTGCAGGATGATGTATAAAAACCATTTCATTTTCTGCCTCAGTGAGTCTAATAGTTATAAAAAGAAAATGTATCCATTTCAGAGTGGATTTTCACCAACTTTAATGCTAAGTAAATTATTTTCCACTTGTTATGGAATTCTTAAAGTGAAAAGGCAAAGTGAAGTCACTCAGTTGTGTCCGACTCTTTGCAACCCCGTGGACTGTAGCCTACCAGGCTCCTCCATTCATGGGATTCTCCAGGCAAGAATACTAGAGTGGATTGCCGTTTCCTTTCTCCAGAGGACCTTCCCGACCCAGGGATTGAACCCAGGTCTCCTGCATTGCGGGTAGATGCTTTAACCTCTGAACCACCAGGGAAGCCTATGGAATTCTTACGCTTTTTAAAAAGGATAACATTTTCAGAAAGAGGTTACACTTCTTTCTGGGATCTAAACAAGAATGGGCCAGCAGACTGTTGTCACTAGTATTTCCTACCAGATTAAGGCCTTCTTTACTTTATTGGTCAGGTTAAATGCTTGAATTAGTTTGTTTCTAAAAGTAGGAAACTGATTATTTATTCAGTCAGTAAAACTGAAGGCTTTTGTAACAGTTCTAGTGCAGGTGTAGGGAATGATTCAGGAAACTTAAATGATAAATGCTAGTCAATTGCAATAGTTCTATACACTTAACCAATCGAATTTCTCACAAAAGACTCCCAATAGGAAATAGCCTCCATATCTTCTCTGCTCAAGACATGCTTTTCACTTCTGTGCTTTTGTTTATTCTACTCCTCAAACCAGAAATTTTATCTCCCTTCTCCTCAACATGTATTCAAATCCAGTTTAATCTTCAGAGCCAAATAAAATCCCTGCCTCCTACACTGGGACATACTGCATCAAACCCCATGGGTGCTTCCCTCTCACTCTCTGTTACTCAAGCTTATCTGAGAGTCGTGTTTAATACTACTGTTTCATTTCCTTCAGTTCAATGGTTATCCACCTTGTCTGCATATTAGATTCATTAGAGATGATTTTTTAAAAAGTGATACTTAGGACCCATCCCCAGGAAAATGAAATTAGAATCTCTGAGGATAAAACTTGGGTACTGATATTTAAAAAAAATATATTTCCAGGTGATTTTGATGTATACTGAACACCAAGAACTGATTGTTTTAGAATAGGTTTAACTTAAAGCAGCCAGGTGCCCATTAGGGCTGTAATTTAAGACTCTATTTTTTGTTTATTTTTATGCCACAGTTGTGGCACAGATCAGGTACAACATATTTTGGATTCGTAAATTCAGATGTTAAAGCTCAATCAGGCCCTGAATGGTGAATTGGTTTCACCTTACACCCAAGCTCCAATCAATTGATAATTACTTCTTGCAAATCAAGTTGAGAAGGATTCTGAGGACTCTCTGGTTTCAGAGAGAAAAGGTGCAACCATTCAAGCTTACTGTCTACGTGGGTGGAGAAACAGGGAAGATTCAGCATGCATGCAAATATATATATATATATATTTTTTTGTCCTTGAGTAGAAGATATCCCTTGTAATATGGAAAAATAAACTGGGATCTACATGGATTAAACTTGCCCCAAAGGAGCCCCATATGTTAGGAAAAACTGAAATCGAACTTAAATCCTATCTCCAGCCTCCGAAAAGAATGGATTATTTAGAGTTCACCAGGCTTAGTTATAAACTCCTTTGTATTCCAGCCCATCCCTAGTCGCCCTCTGCACTCTGGTATTCTTGGCATCTCAATTCTCAGAACTTCTGAGAAACTCTCTTTGTTTCCTCCACATGTTCACAGTGCATAGAACATCCACAAACAAAACACAGTGCCTGAGCAATAAACAGTTCTTCTTTCTTATGTTTACAGATTTCAAGCATGCTATTGACACAGATAAAGCCCAAATTAAAAAGATCTCAGAAGACTAGAATGATACATCTTTTGCTCATAATTTGTAAACTTAAGTATACATCAACAGGATTCAAAGAATGTAAATCTTTACTGTCAGTAGGATTAATAAAATAATGTACCAAAAAATAAAAACAAAAGGTCTCAGAATGAAATGAATGCTGAATAATCCCAGAAAGCTCTACCATAAGAATTCACCTTGATGCTTTAGAAATGTTATGAAGGATGCTAAACGTCCTACAAGAATATTGGCTCCACCTACCGTCTTGTAAACTTTTTTCCCTCTGTCTCCCTCTCAAACCCATGCAGTGCACTCAGGCATGCAAACACATGCCACATACCTTTAGAATTTCTATTTTCATTTTGCAGAGTAACAGTAACCAGGAGAAGTAACAGAAACTAACTCTTTAAAAACCCAATATATAAGAGAAAAAAAACCTATATGAACTCCAATTTATATGAATAGTAAAGCAATTTTTTATCAGTGTCTGGTTCAATATGAATTAGATTACATTAGTGACTGCCCTCCACCGAACCCAAATCCCTCATTTTCAGTGTCCTTAATTTCAACTGTCTTTGATGGTACTGAATGGAAAAGTCCCCTTGTCGCCAGTGGTTAAGAGTTGTTATTAACAAGATTACCAAGGAAAAATTACTTGCTTGAGCCTTTGCTCCTAAGGAATGCACTTTGGAGATGATAAGATTTTCAATTTAGTTTTCCAGTTCTGTTGTCTTCAGAAAAGTTCCCTGAAAAAAATAAGTCAATTGCCATTCTCATTTTCTATAGTTTATTGACAACAGAAATGCCAAATCATAGATGAGTTATAAAAGCATATTTACATTTTTAAAAATAAAATAAAGTTCAAAACAGAATATGACTTCTCTAAATTTCTGTTCTGTCAGATATTGTGTGTTATCTTCAATATGACTTGGCAGATAACAACTCCCCCTATGTGAAAACAGCTGTCCCGTAAATTGGAAATGATGTCTAAGAACTCTTTTCAAAACAAAATTGGATTAATAGTGTCTGGAATTCATCCAAGCTTTACATATCTCTAATAACTTTTTGCCAGCCTAATTTCATAGCAAATATTTCAAATTTTCAAAAACTGAAATAAATTTTTAAAAATCTATAAGCCCAAATAATCCTTGAATTGGGTGAAAGTCAATTGCACCATGACAATTCTGCGTTTTTGTTGAAGGGGGAATTTTCTGTTTCCATAACCACAAAATCTCTAATTCCATGAGCCAATTAGAGATTTTGTGAGGTAGTAATGCTGTGAAGGGGAAATGCCATTCCACTGACCACAGAACTAGAGGGAGTAGGTAATGGGCTGTATAAACAGCATAAAATAATAAGCACGTACAGTAAGGTAATGCGAAATGGAAATAAAATGTAATCATAACAGCTTTGATCTCTATGCTTTGCATTTACTGGTTGTTCTCCTCTGTGGTTGTATTGTGCAGAGAATGGCTTAAACTTTCCACTATAGACACCTACTCAAATAAATGTTGCTTTCATCAAGCCAGCTTCACAAAGGTATGACTTATTTTGAGGGACTTCAGGAAAGTTTTGAAGGAGGTTTCTTCCACACCAGCTAGTCAGTTTATCCTTTAAAGGATACAAACACACACACATTTTTCATAATCAAATGTCTCAAAAATTTTAATAATTTATGTGTACAAGGAATGACAAAATACACAAAAGGATAAAAATGTATGAAGAATAACAAAGACAACAGCACTTGCTATTTAAATTGTCTACCGGTTTCTTTTGTCTTCCTTGGTCTACAGCGAACATAAATTTTTTAAAACTCCTGCAGCATTTATCTCTGCCCAAGAAACTTATTACTTATTGCCTTAAACATGTCTTATATATGTATGCGTGTGTCTATACACATATACAGACACACCATACATTAGTTAATTAGTTAATTAATTATCATTTTCCTTAATAGTTACTGCTTTTCCACCTCATGTGAAGTTGACTCATTGGAAAAGACTTTGATGCTGGGAGGGATTGAGGGCAGGAGGAGAAGGGGACGACAGAGGATGAGGTGGCTCTGACTGACTCAATGGCATCACTGACTCGATGGACATGAATCTGAGTGAACTCCGAGAGTTGGTGATGGACAGGGAGGCCTGGCGTGCTGCAATTTATGGGGTCGCAAAGAGTCGGCTGAACGACTGAACTGAACTGAACTTTCCTAAGGGCAGAGGTAAAGCTCACTCTTTTGTTACAGTCAGTCTAATGCTTTGTATCAAAAGAAACAAATACTGGAGACAGACTGGTTTTGCAAGTTACTGACTATATAACAACACCGAGTCTTAGTTTTCTTACCTATAATACAAAGAGAACACAACCTACCTCACAGATTAAATGACATAAATATATAAATCTATTATCATATAATATATGCATAAAGCTTGATTAGTAATTATAAAGTTGATCATTATCATTAGTCATAATACATAAAAGAGAAAAATGGATAAGATATTTTAAATTAGTTGATGTATAATTTAGAGTCCTAACAGGAAATCAGTAGTACACTCAAGCTGGAATAATTTGAGAAGGATTCATTCGCCGAAAGACTGAGAACAAAGGTATGGGAGGAGAACTCAAGAATAAAGCAGAACATGGAGTAATAAGAAGAGCAGGTTCCTGAAGCCAGGGCAGGCCTGAGTCCTGTGCTGTGAGTCCCATTTCTCGTTCTCTGTCTCCATTTCTCCATATAATAAATTGTTTTCCATTTCACATTTTTAAGGCACATAATTCTCCATCTGTTCTTTCCATGTCCCCCAATTAATGAAAAAAAGTGTGTGTGAAAGTGTTAGCCTCTAAGTGGTGTCAACTCTTTGCAACCCCATGGACTGTTGCCCACCAGGCTCTTCTGTCCATGGGATTCTTCAGGCAAGACTACTGGAGGGGATAGCCATTCCCTTCTCCAGGGGATAGTCCTGATCCAAGGATCAAACCCTGGTCTCCTGCATTGGCAGGTGGGTTCTTTACCACTTTACCACTTGGGAATTAGCTCTTCTGATAAGACAATCTTCGTTTTGATTACTGTTGCTTCAATTCTCATGTCTCTGAACAGAAACATTGTCTCTTTCTTTGTTCAACATGGAATGAGTGGCCCCGACTCCTTGACAAGAATTTTTCTGCAGAACAAAACCACCACCCCTTATCACTCCTTGCCATCAGCAGAAATGGCATGCTTTCTAAAATCACAGTTTCTAATATTTCATTCTGACCACAACCTCCTGGGCATCTAGTTTTCACTCAAGTGGTTACTTCCCTAGTTATTAAATTATTGTGCAAGCCCTGTCCCTTGAATATACATGAATGATAAATGAGAAGTTTATAAATGCACTTTAAATTCAGTTTTTAAAATTAGTCTTTTTCTTGGAAATTTAGGAAATATAAATGAAAAAAGATAAACCAAGATGAACGGCGTTTCACTGTCATTTCATGGACCTTTCCGAGACTTTCCACAAGTTTCTGTTTTGCATTTTCCAGAGCTTAATTACAGTTTTTTTCTTTAAGAGAGTCAGGGTTAGTTTCTCGGTTTCCAACCAAACCAAACCAAAACAAAACAAAACCAGGAACAGATTCATATCAGCACTTTAACTTATTCCAAAATCTCAAATGTATTGACTCTATCATTTTTCTCTTATCCATTAATTTCCTCTTTTACTCTCCCTTCTTTTCCAACTTGGATTCCATAGTCCCTTTATAACCACTGTCCAGTAAATATTCTCATCACCTCCTAAATTTTCTCTTCTTTTGATTATTTCCCTCATGCCTTGCTTGAACATGAGCTACTGTTCCCCTAAATGTTTTGACCCAAGAACTCAGTTCTCGGTATCACAGCTAAGTTAGGTAGAAAATGCANATAGTCCCTTTATAACCACTGTCCAGTAAATATTCTCATCACCTCCTAAATTTTCTCTTCTTTTGATTATTTCCCTCATGCCTTGCTTGAACATGAGCTACTGTTCCCCTAAATGTTTTGACCCAAGAACTCAGTTCTCGGTATCACAGCTAAGTTAGGTAGAAAATGCAAAATAAATTACTAAACACTAAAGAGAAAAAAATGTCCAAAGGAATAAATAGAAAGAATATGAAAAGTGCAAGGAGTCCAATTTATAAACTATAGTGTCTAAGATTGTCACTTTAACTCCTTGTGGAGTATCAGTTCAGTTCAGTTCAGTTGCTCAGTCGTGTCCGACTCTTTGCGACCCCATGAATCGCAGCACNTAATGAATAATCTGTGTCTGATGGACTTACCATGGAACATTTTTAAAAGAAGAATTAAGTCTGTCGACACGTGTCTTTTAAATAAATAAATAAATTCATTTTTGTGTAAAAAGAATTCATGGTAAATATGCTTCAATTTTTCTCCTAACTATGCATTTTAAAGAATGACCGGAATAGCATTTTATATATTTTTTAACATCCAATGAGAAGTGCATACTCCTAGGGCAGTAGAAATGTTAATAATCAATTTAGTCACACTTTTGATACTACAAGTTAGCTGTCAATGTCTATCTCAGATATGTTTTATTAATAATGCAAAGAAGAGGGCCTTTTAAAAATCTGTATGCATGCAATAAAAATGTCATTCCTGGGAAAGCATGGTAATTTGGAACTTCCTGAATTAATATTTTTACTCAAAAATAATCAATTCTAAATTTATAAACCTAAATAATAGAAAATATTTATAAGAGCACCATTTAACATTGGTACAGTTGGCTGAATACATCTTGGTGAGTTCATAAGATCTAACCCATTAGTCGTTATTCTAAAATATTCCTAATTATTCTATAGTCAAAATTCACATATGTAATTGACTAAGTTACCTAAACAATCTTATATTCTGAGCACAGAAAAGAATTTTAGAAATTTCCTAAGCCCTATTCAAATGACAGTGTTTTCTAAAGTAATTCATTTAGAAATTTCTTTTCTTATAAGCAATTACTTCTACTGCTGATCTTTAGGCTTCTGTGGGATCTTAATATGGATTTATTATGGGGCCGGTTGACATAAATATCCTTTGAAGGATTCTTGCAAAGTATGTCTATCAGGGTATAATTCTATTGAGAGTATAACCTTTCCCAGAGATCACGCTGTGGTCTTTTAGGCCCTAAAACGTCCATAGTTTATGGCAGAAAGCAACAGGACACTAATTTAATATCTGGAGAGCCTGAGTGAATTTAAATAAAATTTTCATGAAAAAAAAAGGGGGCTTCTCTGAAGGTACCCTTTGAAACACTTATATAGTCAGATGACAATTTAGGGAAAAAGATGGAGGTGGGACTGTGACATCTTCCTGACAGATTACTAGCAATGTTTCTCACACATCTAGGCCCCCAGTGTGAACAAAATCTCACTTAGGCATTTAATGTTTAAAAAAGATGGCTTTACAATTTTCTGAACTCAATGACTATTTTAAAAGCCTCTTCAGGAAGCAACACAGTTTTCTTTCTTTATTTCTTTTTTTAAGTTTTAGCAGATGCATCTTCATTTTGGTGATCCTTAATTTTTTTTTTAAAGGAAAAATTAAAAAAAACTTGGAGAAAGCACTGAACAAGTCCAACTAAGTCTTGCAAGAAACATATAAAGACACTTTAAGTAAACATCTTATTAAAACAAAGAATCCATTTTATGGATGCAAAAACTAGAGTGGGACAATGTGTGTGGTGTTTCCTCGAGTTTTTTCCCCCCCTGAGGATCCCCTTGAAAAAATACTTCAATATCTTCCAGCATTCAGTGCCAGGGTTAGGGTGGGACAATACCTCCTCAGATGAAAGGGCACAATTCCTCTATTAGAAATGAGAATCATATAATGCTATCAGTTGGGGCTTTCTGTCTGCAAGTGATTGATGTTAAAGTTGGGATAAAGCTTTAAAACAAATTCATTGGTTGCACTAAGCTGAGAACACTGAGGCATCTCATGGAATCGATTGACTAGCAACAGGAACATGTCTCCGAAAAAGTGAAATGTGGTATTTTCCTCTATTACTCTCTTCCTCTTTGATTCTTTCTACGTCCTTCTCTCCATTTTGAACCTTGACCTGTCTTTGCCTACTTACAAAACACTATCCTAAAGGAAACAGTTTTCACAGGTGTCTGTGGACTATGCTTCTGGAAGCCCAGATTTAACAATTAAATGGAAAAAAAGACCTGCCATTTCCCAGCATCAATGAAATAATTCTGACCCAATCACTGTTGTTAGTAAGATAGGATGCTGTGATGAACTAAGACCAGGTCATATATGGCTAAAGAACAGGATCTTCTAAGAGAAGAAAAGGAGACCCAAAGCAATAGCTACCACATAGCATGAGTGCAAACTGACAGGTATCATTTCACCAAGAAACTCAAAACTAAACATATAGCTCCTTCACAAAATAGTATTATCCCAGGTCTCTTGCATATCTAAGTTCCTGTTTGCTTTTACTTTTTATGGTTAAAGTAAATGATGATTTTGGTTCTTAAACATGTTTTAATTCTATTGTAAATCACTGAAACTCTTTGGAAAAAGGTAGTTTACAAATTTTTTAAAAAGTAATAGGTTAAATGCTACTGGATTTCCAGCAGATCAAAGCATAATCTATTTTAGAAAAGTTAAATGAAGCTAAGATAATAGTTAAGATAATAGTTTTATCTTAACAAGTGTGGGTGGCTATTCAGGCAAAGAATGTGGCCTAAAAATATCAGGAGCTCTAGAAGCTACTGCTGCTGACCACTGGGTGACTTAAACAGTACTTAAACTATATTCAGCTGTGTTTTTAATGGCTAATAGCACATTGAAATAACTTGTTGATGTGATTTAATCTTCTTGCTTCTGAAAATGCTTGAGATAATTTAAAATCTGTGTGCATAACTTGTGGATAATCAAAGGTTCCATTCCAGATGACCACAATACAGTCCTCTCGAGCCCTACTGTTGTTTTATTAACTAAGTTGATGTGATATTCTAAATTATTTATTGTCATTTAAACAGTCTTCATAGCATCTTCACTACAAATAAATTCTATATTAAAAAGGAAAAAAAAAAAGAAACCAAGACACTTCTTTCGCTCGCCTGTGTGAAGTAACTCCTCATTCATTCAAGTTTTATCATGAGATTGCAGTAATACAGTCACATCTTCATGATCTACTTCTAATTTCGGTTCTCTTGTTTTTTCTACCACACTAGCAGTTACTTTCTCCATTGAACTCTTGAACTCCTCAGAGTCACCCATGAGGACTGGAAATGACTGCTTCCAACTACTGTTAATGTTACTATTTTGATTTTCTTTTTGTCAACTACAAATGTCCTTAAAGGCATATACAATGGTGAACCCTTTCCAAAAGGTTTCAAATTTACTTTGTCCAGATCCATCAGAAGAATGACTATATGTTTTGCAAAATGTATTTCTTAAGTAATAAGGTTTGAAAGTCAAGATTACTTCTTGACCTGAGTGTAGCAATTAGTAGGCATGAATAATAATGTGAATTTCATTGTACATCTCAATCAGAACTCTTGGGTGATGAGTTACATTGTCAATAAGAGTATTGTAAAGTAAAATAAAGTTAAAAAAAAAAAAAAGAAAGGGTTTTTTGTTTTTTTTTTCCCCTGAGCGGTAGGTCTTCACATTGGGAAAGGAGTACGTCAAGGGTGTACATTGTCACCCTGTTCATTTAACTTCTATGCAGAGTACATCATGCCAAATGCCAGGCTGGATGAAGCACAAGCTGGAATCAAGATTGTTAGGAGAAATATCAGTAACCTCAGATATGCAGATGACATCACCCTTATGGCAGAAAGTGAAGATGAACTGAAGAGCCTCTTGATGAAAGTGAAAGAAAGAGGAGAGTGAAAATGTTGGCTTAAAACTCAACATTCAGAAAACTAAGATCATGGCACTCAGTCCCATCAGTTCATGGCAAAAAATGGGAAAACAGCGACAGATTTTATTTTTTTAGGCTCCCAAATCACTGCAGATGGTGACTGCAGCCATGAAATTAAAAGATGCTTGCTCCTTGAAAGAAATGCTATTACCCACTTAGACAACATATTTTAAAGCAGAGACATTACTTTGCCAACAAAGGTCCATCTAGTCAAAGCTATGGTTTTTCCAATTGCTATGTATGGATGTGAGATTTGGACTATAAAGAAAGCTGAGCACTGAAGAATTTATGCTTTTGAATTGTGGTGTTGGAGAAGACTCTTGAGAGTCTCTTGGACTGCAAGGAGACCCAACAAGTCCATTCTAAAGGAAATCAGTCCTGAATATTCATTGAAAGCACTGATTCTGAAACTAAAACTCCAACACTTTGGCCACCTGATGCAAAGAACTGACTCACTGGAAAAGACCCTAATGCTGGGAAAGATTGAAGGCATGGGGAGAAGGCGATGGCAGAAGATGAGATGGTTGGATGGCACCATCAAATTGATGGACATGAGTTTGAGTAAGCCCCAGGAGTTGTGGTGGACAGGGAAGCCTGGCATGCTGCAGTCTATGGGTTTGCAGAGTCAGACACAACTGAGCAACTGAACTGAACTGAACTGAGTAGGTCTCAACAGTGGACTTATATTCAGTAAATTATGTTGTAAACACATGTGCTGTATTCCAGGCCTTATTATTTTATTTATAGAGCACAAGCAGAGTAGAGTTAGCATAATTTTAAAGGCCCTAAATTTTTGGAAAGGTAGATGAGCTATTAAAGTTAAACCAGAATTGAAAGAGACACATGTACCCCAATGTTCATTGCAGCACTGTTTATAATAGCCAGGACATGGAAGCAACCTAGATGTCCATCAGCAGATGAATGGATAAGAAAGCTGTGGTACATATACACAATGGAGTATTACTCAGCCATTAAAAAGAATACATTTGAATCAAGATGGATGAAACTGGAGCCTATTATACAGAGTGAAGTAAGCCAGAAAGAAAAACTCCAGTACAGTATACTGACACATATATATGGAATTTAGAAAGATAGTAATGATGACCCTGTATGTGAGATAACAAAAGAGACACAGACATATAGAATGGACTTTTGGCCTCTGAGGGAGAGGGAGAGGGTGGGATGATTTGGGAGAATGGCATTGAAGCATGTATACTATCATGTAAGAAATGAGGCGCTGGTCTATGTTCGATGCAGGATGCAGGATGCTTGGGGCTGGTGCACGGGGATGATCCAGAGAGACATTGTGGGGTGGGAGGTGGGAGGGGGATTCAAGATTGAGAGCTCGTGTACACCTGTGGTGGATTCATGTCGATGTATGGCAAAGCCAATAGAGTATTGTAAAGTAAAATAAAGTAAAAATAAATAAATAAATAAAAATAAAAACAACAACAACAAAAAATAAAGTTAACAGCCGCATGCGACCCTAACAAGAACATCAGCCTGTCCTTGGAAGCTTTGAAGCCAAGCATTATCTTCTCTATAGCTATGAAAGTTCTGAATGGCATCTTCTTTGAATAATGACTGTTTAGTTTACACTGAAAATCTGCTGTTTAGTGTAGCTATGTTCGATAATTATCTTAGCTAGATCCTCTGTATAACTTTCTACAGATTATGCATCAGCACAAACTTTTATATGATGAAAATGGCTTATTTTTTAAACCTCATGATCCAGCCTCTGCTACTTCCCAACTTTTCTTCTGAAGTTTCTTCATCTCTCTCAGCTTTCACAGAATTGAAGAGAATTAGGGATTTGCACCAGATTCAGCTTTGGCTTAAGGGAATATTATGGCTGGCTTGATTTTTTATTGAGACCACTAAAACTTTCTCCTCATCAGCAATTGGGCTATTTTGCTTTCTTACTGTTCATCTGTTCACTGCACTAGCACTTTTAGTTCCCTCTGAGAACTTTTCCTTTGTTTTCAGCACTTGGCTACTTGTTAGGCTCAAGAGGCTTACTTTGGGCCTGTTTCGGCTTTCAACATGTCTTCCTCACTAAGCTTAATTATTTCTAGCTTTTGATTTCAGAGGATTATAGTGGAGCTTTTTCAAAAGCTAACACAAAAATATTGCATGTTAATTACCACATGATACTCAACAAACATTATCTAGGAGAAAGAGTGAGGAGGCTTAATTTATGTGAATATAGTCTCAACACCAAAGAATCAACTGAGATCTGCGCAAAAGTATCCCTATGATGAAACTAAACACGGATTGGATTATGAGTGGTTAAAAACTGACCTAACGTGTGAAAATGTGATCACACTTACTCCAAATTATGGATTACTGATTCCTTTTTTCCTTCCATAAGAGCAAAAACCATGTCTATTTGTTGACCTTTATGTCCCCAGGAGGGTTTTTTAGGTGGCTCAGTGGTAGAGAATCCACTTGCCGATACAGAAGATGTGGGTTTGATCCCTGGGTTGGGAAGATCCCCTGGAGAAGGAAATGGCGACTCATTCTAGTATTCTTGTCTGGGATACCCCACGGACAGAGGAGCCTTGTGGGCCCAGTCTATGGGTCACAATAATTAGACACAATTTAGTGACTAATTAACAACAATGACATATCCCCAGTACCCATAGACTGCTTGTTAATCATAATAATATAAAGGTAATAAAATATAGCAAACTTTAATAGAATAGAAACTTAAGAAGCTCCTAGGAGTCAATGAAAAGTCTTTGCAACACGAGCAGTAGCAAGTAAAGGAAGCTAAGATCCCTGGCCTCTGGCTCATCAAGTTACACAGTGACAGCTGAGGGGCACCATCTAACTGTCAGTATAAAAACTCAGAGACAGTCTCTCCACTTGGTTATCGTGCCCATATCCTTTCATTTCTGTAGGAGTTTCTGTCCAAGAAGGTCCTCATCTTACACACTATGGAGTGAAAACCTATTGAACTTAGAAGGCTCACTGGAATACTGGCTGGAAAAGCCATAAAAGTCTCAGTTCCTTAGAAAAGAAAGAATAATCTACTAGTAACAGTGACTAGACAAGAAACACATGTGCTACTATAAATCATAATTTCAACATTGCTAAAAATGAACAAACAAAAAACTGTGTGGGGTTAACTCCATGACAAGTTCCTACCACATACAACTACACATAAAAACAATACAAATACAGCAAAGAAAAAGAAACAGAATAGAAACTGGAGACACTGAATTCTTGGATATACACATAGAATTTCCAAATTGAATTTAGGGGCCTTAAAATCTCATAATATTATGTCATAGCTTTGTTCTTTATGGTATTTCATTGCAGCACTAAGCAAATGGATATTTCAGAGTGTAAATAACATTTCCAATTTTACGATGAAATATTAAATTCAAAGAGAAATTTTTAATTTTGTCAGTTTCATAAGTTGCTTGGTTTAACCATCATTTAGAAAATAACTTATTCATAGTCTTTCAATTGGTGTACCTTCGTGAATACAGAAAATGTGATATTACATTTTTCCTGATTCTAATTTAATCTCAGATAATCAATGTATTATTCAGACATAAATACATATAATAACACTTTTGAGCTTTTTGGAAAAAATACATTTTTCCACTTTTCTCTTTTACCCTCAACTTCTGATTTGTATCCCAGTCTTTCCTCACTTATTTTTTTTGTTGTTTCTTCCCTGGTGGCTCAGATAGTAAAGCATCTGCCTGCAGTGTGGGAGACCCAGGTTTGATCCCTGAGTCAGGAAGATCCCCTGAAGAAGGAAATGGCAACCCACTCCAGTAGCCTTGCCTGAAAATACCATGGATGGAGGAGCCTGTTAGGCTACAATCCATGGGGTCGGAAAGAGTCGGATATGACTGAGCGACTTCACTTTCCTTTTCTTTCCTTTTCACCCAGTCATGTCCGACTCTGTCCGACTGTATTATCCAGGGAGGTGAGTGTTATGTATGATTTTTAAGAGTGAATTTTCTTATCCCTTGAAAGTTACATGGTTCTCTAAAAAAATATAAATGTGTAGCAATTTGCCATTTTAAAAGCTTTATATCAATAATTTATGTTTTTATTTTTGAATTAATGATTTACACAGATTGAATGAAATCCCAACTATTAAAGTGTGTATATAGAAAAACAGCACACAAGTCACTGAGAATAACATACAATCAACATGTATGTTAGATTAAATCATATAAAATTGCCAATATCATTACAAAATGGCAGTTTGATATAATTCACCCTAATGTGCATATGTCTTATGAAAAATAATTTTTCTATAATGACTAGTAAATCAAATATTTGATGGTGCAAAATACAATTAGAGCAAACTTGTGAATAAGCTTTTTACTTAATATGCTTTATGTGAAAATTATTTTCCATAGAGTCCCAAATAATATTTTAAAACCTTACCTTTCCAAATGTTGAAATAGAAATAATGAATAATGAAGATAATGAAATTGGCTATGTGCATTGAACAAAGCATTAATTTTAATAAACCATGTTTAATATACCATAGGTTATATCAATGACAGTTTAAATAACTTTTCCTTAAGAACATTTTAATGATGTTATAAGTATTAATTTATTTGAATTAAACATTTCATTTTAATAAAATGATGTTCAAAATTAGGGAGATAATTGTGCTTATATGATGAAAGTAAATTAATTTTTATAGTACCATTAAAAAGTTTATCAAGGAAGAAGCTTTAAGCTACCACTGATATCCCCAATGTCTGGTCTCTACACATCAGATAAAAGTGGAGGGGCTGGGCAGGTGGAACAGTGGTTGGCCAAATGCCTAGATAAAGAAGGAAGAGTGGAACTATCAGGTAACTTTCATTTAATGCAAGATTTGAATCTGTGTATCAGTTTCTTCACCAATAAAGTGAAGGGATTATGTTAAAAAGGTTAGATTTTATGCTATCTATATAAGGGGGGAAATAAGTTATAATAACTAGCTTAACATGATTCTCTTAACCAAAAAGTTATTGTATAATAAACTCAAACAAAATCTTAGGGCCTGTGCAGTGGGTTTCTCATTTTTCCTATAGCTAGGCTTAAGTCCTATTCTCAATTATCTAAAAGATACTTCTGACATTATTTACATATATTTAAATTTTTATTGGGTCAGAATGGACTAAGCACTCAGGTATTATCATCTAACATTTTAATTTATTTTAAGGAGTTATTTTTACTAACATGGCATTGTATCAATGCACAATCTAATTATTAAGGAGAAATGCAGCTTATTTATTTTCACACAATTCTACCCTGAATTGAAATGGTATCAGCAAGAAATGCAATTGTCTATAATTGTCTATAATTGACTGTTCAGCCAATACACTAACTACTAACTTGTAAATTAAAAAAAAAAAAAAAGACTTGCTGACATTAACCTCATAGGGAAAATTGCTCCTCCTCTCACCCTGCACTTCAAAGTCTAAGTTGATTTTAAACCTGATCCCTAAACTTTAGCTTTATGTTGTTTCATTTCATGGCATGTTTTAAACCAAATCACAAATCAGACAAACACACACACACCCCTAGAAAGTTTGAAAAGGATTTAGTTGACATTCTCCATTCAGAGAAAGTTAATTCATCAAGTTTATTTATTTTGAACTTTAATTGATTAAACGACATGATAGGTATGCTTGTTACCTCATTCACATACTTTTGTACACTTTCTTTCATTAATCCTGTAACACAAAATGTGACAAACTGTTTGCAAAGATCCACAGGAATTTTCCCTACCCCTGTCTTCATAGCCTGCCCTGTAATTTGGCTGTTCTTCCTTCAAAAGTTAGTCTACTCTCCTTTTGCTTTAAGTCTGGGTTGACTATGTGACCTGCTTTGACTAAAACAATGTGATAGAAATTACCTTCTCAACTTCCAAGTCTAGGTACCAAGAGACTTTGCAGCATCCATTCTTTGCCTTTGGGAATGCTGAAGTCACCATGTGAAATTTAGGCTCATTTGCTAGCATTACTGTAGCCTGGTTGACAGGCATCACTAACCACCAGGCATGTGGATGAGACCATCTTATACTATTCCGTCCCAGTTGAGCCATCAGATGACTGTGGCTGCAACAGGCAACACAAATGAGACTAACGGAAGAAGCACTCAGTTGCACTCTGCCCAAACTGCTGGTCAGAAGAATCACGAGCAAGTGAAATTCTTCTTGTAAGCCACTACGTTTTAAGGTCATTTACTATTAAAGAAGAGAAAACACACTCTAGAATATTTATGAATTATTTCAAGTGAACAGACAAGTGATTTCACAGGTGAAAAGATATTTTTTTGTTATGCTATTCTGAAACTGTCCACATCTTGCCAGTTCGAGTACCAAATGGGGAGGAAGAAGGTAAGGATATGGTCCCTTAATGTGAAAAACTGAAGCTTTACTCAGAGTATAAACACATGATATGAAAGATAATTTTTTTTTTAATACCTGAAATGGTCAAGTAAAAATTCTACTGCTGGTTGACACACACACACACACACACACACACACACACACACACACACACACACACATCATTTTCTCCAAATTTACTAAGGAAAATTCCCCATTTGCCAACTTTCCCAGAAGAATAACTATAAATGTGTACTTCAGTTTGCTCTATTCTAGATAATTTATCATGGCTTCCTCTAACATATTTCTTACCAAATATTAGCCAGATGTGTATAAATAAATGACTAATTGCAACTTTTTAATAAGTAGTATAAAAAAGAAGGCAAGGGGTTACAATGTTTATTTCTTCTTTACATATCTATACATCTTAAATTAAGAAAGATATATAATAAACCCTCAACTTTATTTTTGAATTTTTATCCATTATCTTCATTGTTTTAAGTATTCTTTATTTGGGAAAATTATTTGTTAAATGTGTTCATTAAGTATTAAATCATTTTACTGAAGTCTTACGTATATGTAAAGATTTGGGTAGAGCTCTAAAGGAATTGTAGGCTTTGCTGTTACCACATATTGGATCAACATAAAACTAATATTCATAGTATTTAAAACTAGCAATAATAAAATGAGATGTTTAAGAAATAGTTAATATAGAATGGTCTTCAATTAGAGGTGAGATAATAGATCATGTTATATGATAGTTTCGTTCTCAAGCTTTACATGTATAAATTAGTTTATTCACTTTATTTGGAATTAATAGATTCTCTATAACATAAAATGAGAAAACTTTTATAACAAGATATCATACAATAATAACAATATAGAGCCACTTCACTTATGGACATATATGTGAAAGCCCATATTGTTATAATAAATGCTGATTTATTAAATAGTCTATTAATTATATATTTGTGTAAATAATTTCAATAGTTTATTTAAAAATCATCTCCAAGTAGGTTTATATAAGAATACAAATAGGATTTAATATTATATCTGAAAGTTTTGGTCATTAAAACAAGGTATGAAACTAAAATTTGAATAATGAAAAGTCATAAAGTAGAAAAAGGGAATTATTGAAACATCATTGATAATTTTGATGTAAAACAAAATATTTAAAAACCTTGGTACCACAATTAGTTATTAAAAGATACATTTGAAACAAGGACTCCACAAGTTCACTGTAGCAATAAAAGTATAAAATTCCTAAAAAGAAACTTCATAAGACATATGGAGAATCTATAATAGAGGCAAATATACTTTCTGAGAAACATAAAGAGACTTCAAATAAACATATGCTGTACTTCTAGATTGTAACATTGATATCAGAAAGGCATTAGCTACTCAGTCTCATCCTTAAGTTTATAAAATGTCAAAATCAAAATACCAATAAATTATTTTCTATTAACAAAATTCTATATTTTCAATTGAATAATAAACAATTTAGTACTAGTCACTCAGCCATGTCCAACGTCTGACGCTTTGTGACCCTATGGACTGTAACCTTCCCGGCTCCTCTGCCCATGGAATTCTCCAGGCAAGAATACTGGAGTGGGTTGCCATGCCCTTCTCCAGGTGATCTTTCTGACCCAGGGATTGAACCTGGGTCTCCCACATTGCAGGCAGATTCTTTACCATCTGAACTGCCAGGGAAGTCCAAATAAACAGTTTAGAATAGTTGAACAGTTTATATAAGGAAGACTAACTAAAGAGACTCAAATATCAAAAAATAGTGTAAAAATAACGTAAAACTAAGTAAAAAATTATGCTGTTGCTCAAAGCAGCAGACATGTCCAAAAGAACAAAAAGCACAAAACTTTCCTCAGCTGAATCCTGTGATGAGATAGAATCTTGTACTTATAAAGTAGATATGGCTATGAGTATGATTATTTTATACATATATGAAATGCATATATTGCAAGGGAAGCACATAAGTCAAAATGTGAACTGATAAATTGTGTCAAGAAAATTGGCAAGAATTTTGGAGAAGAAAACATCATCTATCTCCTTTTTGTAGTTAAAATAAATTCCAGATGTAATGAACTGCCCAATTTAAAAAAAGGAGAAAAGCTCAACATGTTAAAAGTAAAATAAATTTGGAAGAACACGTCTTACATAGTGAACAAAATCACAGAGAGAAATTCAAAAGATTTAACAATTGACAGCAGAAGTAAACATCAAAATTTCTTCAGAGCCTCACTCTAAAAAACTGATGCTTTGTATTTCAGTATCTGAGTTCGCTGGTAGCCTAGTAGTAAGGATTCGGGGCTTTCACTGAAGTGGTGGGGTTAGATTCTGATCTCTGTTCAGGGAACTAAGATTCTGCTAGCCCAGGAGCACCCTGATAGGATTTATCAATCACTATTATTTTGGTTTCCTGGTGGCGCAGTGGTAAAAAACCTGCCTGCCAGTGCAGGAGACATAAGAGATGTGGGTTCCAACCCTTCAGAAGATCCCCTGGAGGAGGAAATGGCAACCCATTCCAGTATTCTTGCCTGGAGAATCCCATGGACAGAGGAGCCTAACCGGCTACAGTCCATGGGGCTGCAAAGAGTTGGCCGTGACAGCACACATGTCAGGCTATTTCTTACTTTTTTTATTCATATTATTTTTTTTTTGGATATGACCTGGTTTTTTTCTATATAAACTTCAGGATCATATTGTTTTAGAAATATGAATGTATTAGTGTTTTATTTGCGATTGCATGAAGTAGATTATCTCAGGAGAACAGACATGTTTGTAACAGTGATTCTGCTTCTTGAAAACTGTGTTCAAAGCTTCCTTTGTGTTCTTCAGTCATCACTGTCAAGTTTTGCTGTCTGTTTTTTTTTTTTTTCCCCCAATGTAGATCTTGCCTTACTTATATGATTAATTCCCAGGTTTTTGTCTTGATCTTTAATTGATCATTTCTTCTAAGTGGCCGTTCTTTCAAAAATTCTTTGCACAAATACTCACTGAGCACTGACTAGGTTCCAGTCACTGTTCTAGGAACCAGGAACACAACAGTGAACAGAGGAAACAGCAATCCCTGACTTCTTGAAGTGTATGTCGGATCTGGGGAGGTAGAAAATAATCAAGGCTTATGACACAAGTACCTGAGTACTACAAGTACCTGTTAGTACCTGAGTACTACAAGCATGCTAGATAAGAGCGTTAAAGAGAAAAGCAACAAAGAGGAGGGTAAAAAGGGTAAAGTCGGGATTTGAAATTTGAGATAGAATAGACAAGCAAGGACTCACTGAAATGACATTTGATAAAAATCATAATGAAAAATTGAATCAAGCCACATGGTTACCTGAGATAGGACATTTCGAAATAAGAAAATAAAACTAAACCCTGAGGCAAACATGTCTGATGTGCTGAGGGACAGGCTGGGAGGCATCCAAGGAAATGAGAGAGGTAGGCAGAGGGGGATGGAAGCATAGGGGAGAGACAGGCGGCAGTTCACTGAGGGCCTCATACAAACTATTTATGTTTTTAATCAGATTTTTATACATGTATATATTTTTTGAAGTTTGAATTGAACGGTTATTTTTATGGCCTAATATGTAGGCGATTTTTGCAAATGTAACCTGTGTTTTCCATTTTTACTGTAGAGAGTTTTCTATTGTCACAGTAGAGTTTGTAAGCTGTATTGATAGAAAGATACATAGATGGATAAAGATGTATAGGTGGTAGATAGAAAATTACTTCATTAGATACTTTAAATATCTATAATGTCTTTATGTATGGTCTATTCAAACTGTGATGGATTGAGAGTAGTGAGTTAACATTTTCTCCAGAAATTTTGTTTCAGGAGAAGTTTTGTTTCAAGATAAGTTTGTTTCTACTTGTCTTGCATCTCCTATAATGTCTGTCTTGTAGATTCTGTTACTATGATATTTGGTGCATTAATACACTGTGAATTTTTCACTTAATCATTATAGAGTATGCTCTGACTTAATGTTAAGATTGCAGTAGAAGAAGGAAAAAGTGGGATGAATGGAGAAAGTAGCATCAACATATATATACTACCATATGTAAAACAGACAGCTGGGGAGAAGTTGCTTTATAACACAAGGATCCCAGCCTGGAACTCTGTGATAACCTAGACAGAAGGGATAGATGGGAGGGGACCTATGTATAGTTATGACTGATCTGCTTTGTTGTATGGCAGAAACCCAGACAACATCGTAAAGTACTTTTCCCCCAATTAAAAATAAATTAAAAAAAGAAAAAAAGATTGCAACCCCTACATTTTTCTGTTTGCTTGTATGTTTGCATTTGGTGGTATACACTTACCTGTCCTTTTAAAAGTGTATATTTTAACATTCCTGAATTTTTTTCTCTCNCCCCCAATTAAAAATAAATTAAAAAAAGAAAAAAAGATTGCAACCCCTACATTTTTCTGTTTGCTTGTATGTTTGCATTTGGTGGTATACACTTACCTGTCCTTTTAAAAGTGTATATTTTAACATTCCTGAATTTTTTTCTCTCTTCTTCAATATAGAGAAAGCTGCTAGGGTTTTCTTTGTCTGATGTCAAATCTGAGATGAATTCTTATGTCATGTTTCCAGTAACCCTTTGGCTGGCTAAAGTTTATCCTTTAGAATCATCTTCCATAGGACTCTTGGGAATGATATTTCCTCAGATAATGCATGTTCAAAGCTGTCTGTAGTCTTCACACCAGAATGAGACTTTGTCTATAAATCTCATGGCCTCCTTCCCTGGGCATCCTGTGGGTTTTGTTTCCCTGTTTTCCTGCAGTGAATGTCACTGTGGCAAAGACAACGGACAGTCTCAAGATCTGTTCTCTACTTTAAACATTCAGTATATTTACAAGTTTGTGTTTCAGTATTGACTTTTGGGGGTAAAATTTACAGGATGTAGTACATTGTGCTTTCTTATATTTGGATTCAAGTTTTATTGAACTGTACTTTAAAATATTTCTTTCATGCTTTTCTTTTTCTTCTTTGGGGGCTTTTTTGTTGTTGTTCTTTATTGTGATCCACACAGTCAAAGGCTTTGGCATAGTCAATAAAGCAGAAATAGATGTTTTTCTGGAACTCTCTTGCTTTTTCCATGATCCAGCGGATGTTGGCAATTTGATCTCTGGTTCCTCTGCCTTTTCTAAATCCAGCTTGAACATCAGGGAGTTCACAGTTCACGTATTGCTGAAGCCTGGCTTGGAGAATTTTGAGCA
>SJYV01024714.1:0-21364 GCA_006410875.1 Neotragus pygmaeus | reverse complement strand
AGGAGATCCAACCAGTCCATTCTGAAGGAGATCAACCTGGGATTTCTTTGGAAGGAATGATGCTAAAACTGAAACTCCAGTACTTTGGCCACCTCATGAGAAGAGCTGACTCACTGGAAAAGACTCTGATGCTGGGAGGGATTGGGGGCAGGAGGAGAAGGGGACGACAGAGGATGAGATGGCTGGATGGCATCACGGACTTGATGGACGTGAGTCTGAGTGAACTCCGGGAGATGGTGATGAACAGTGAGGCCTGGCGTGCTGCGATTCATGGGGTCACAAAGAGTTGGACACGACTGAGCGACTGAACTGGACTGAACTGAAGGAAAATTATATTGTATCTTATTTGCTTGTCTTCTATGGCTACCATTTTTATACCAATTCTTTTGTTTCCCCTTATTTTCATTTTATTTTTTTTCCCTTTTATATTTTATGTGGCGTCTCTCTTTTCTTCATTGTCCAATTTTGTTTTTCTCTTTATTTCTGTGATGGTTTGTTTTCTTCTATATTCCTGAATTCTGCCAGCTTCTGTTTTACAGTCTAGTATATTTTAACATCTCTTCTCTCTCATCAGAGAGTTGACCGCTGCATTAAAGTATTGCTTAATTTATAGTGGGATATTTGGTAACACTTCTCTCATTGGTGGTATCATTTTTTTAAAAGTATTCTTTAGCTGTCATAAATAATGCTCTTATTTTCCATTATGTTTATTTTCATATCATTATATTAATATTCTGCCAGTCATACTGTTATCAATCATAGTTACATGAGATAGATGTTTGATAACCAGGAATTTTATATCCTGGTGAAACTGTGTGTAGTCTTGACTACTTCCTTGAACCACACCAGACCACCAATAGGGTTTCTAACAATAAACCACAGATTTTAGATGAGCTGGTGTCAACAAGAGATTGATCTTGCATCACAGGGTGAGTCCTTCTGTTTAGGAAGTGTGTGCTTGCTGGTACTGGGTGGTAATACTTTTGTTGGCTGTTTCTTTAGTCTGGGTTCCACTAGGAGAAGGGGGGAAGATGTTGAACTTATACCTTCATATTCACAGTGGAAATAATGAGTGAGCTTTAAAGGGAGAAAAGGATGGGTAAGGAGTTAGTTTGATTTTTTTATAATTTCATTGAAGTATATTATAGAATGTACAAAAATAATGTTGGCAACTCAGTTTTAAATACAAAATGAGATGACCTGGATCCCCAGCACATACAAAGAAGCAGAGGATTACCTGAACCTTAGAAACCTTTAAGCACAGCCTTTAAGTCAATAGCCCACCCTCACTCCTTGATTTCAACACTTTTAAATTATTTTGCATTGATGATTTTCATTTTAATATATTTCTAAGTTGTTTATTGGCTTTTATTTTTCTAATAAGAAAAAATTAAAATAAATTACATGCAAAACTAAAAATTGTTTTTGCTTTTTTATTTCTTTTAACAAAATTCTTTCAGTTAAGAATAGTTATTTCCTGGAAAAGTGTGAAATTCAGCTTTAGCTACTATGTTTGGCTGGATGGGAGGAACAGAAGACAAGGTGTCAAGTTTGAACAAACAAAACGCCTTCATGACCCAAGGACTGATGTGGTGCTATCAGTCTCATCAGCAGCAATCCTGATGTCTATACCTACTGAGATTTATCTCTGCCATGTAACTGGGCCTTCCTACAGGCTGACTATCAAACTCAAACCCCTAAAAAACTCACATGAATTCTATATATTCATGTAGGAAGAATAGAGGGGGATTCTCGTGAATGCTATACTATTATCTGTTCTGCATTTAGTTGTTACATTTTGATGGGATTTATCCTGAAATATCTGAATCTGTGTTATAATCAGCTGAGTAAACTGGAGGCCTTAGTTTTTGATGCTGGGGCAGCAATGCTATGGACCCATCCCAATACATTAGTCAATGGAAATCATAACACACTATTTCCCCAAACTGCTGCCTCCAATTAATAGCTTTTAAAATACAGATCCTCCTATTCATAACAGGTCAGAAAAGTAGGCATTAATAACAAAAGGATGAGTTTAGAAAGTAACTATTTGAAACAATGAGGCCCTTTTGGTCTACAAGGCATGATTGTAATAGAGTACACTCCAATGTCATGGCCTTGAATTATTCCTGTTATATCTGTTCTGCTTTGCTCTCGCCTCACTTAAAACCTGAACTTCATGAGCTGAGGTTCAAGGCAACATAGCCTGGTTCACTATCATATAACTCAACAGCCCACAGGTCACTTTCTTGTTTCTTGGAAAGAGAAGGCAGGCTTGTCTAACTGTCTGTCAAGCTGGTGAACTCCCACGGTTCCCCAAAGTGTAAACTGAAAGAAAATATAGCCCTTTCCTTGCCAACATTAACATAATGGAGAGCATGTAAACAGTTGGCTGGACAGATTGTTCTGGGGGGTGAAGCAAAGCAAGAGCGGCTTTCACTTAGACAATAAAATCTGCACTCTATATGCAAATGTCCTGGCTTCTGTTTCTGGGGCTTTTCACACTTTGTCATGCCCAGTCTCATAATTCTCTTACACTGCCTGCAAGACCAGAGCAGGGGGATCTCAGGTCTCTACCAGAGGAGTTCAGTTTCACTGACTTTAGGTGACCTTTAGAGTTCAGTTTCACTGACTTTAGGTAAGTAAAAGCTAAACTCCAGAGATGGATTTTTGGGGGGAGTTCTTTGTTTGCCTCTCAGCCTTCCCTTCCTAGACTCTCCAAAAATGGGTCTAATTCTAGCTCTACTAAGGCTTTTGGTAACCCAACTGAATATTACGGGTCTAAAAAATATGTAGCTAATTGTATATTACAGCAAGCACTGTGTTGAAGAATGATTGTATTGTCTTACAAATATGCACTGTGTGAATAGTAACAAGAGAAAACACAGAGAGGCAAGACAAGGACGCCAGGTTGGGCCTTTATGTTGTCAATCTTTTCTGTAAGTAAAGATGTGACACAAAATTGTGATCAGAATTTTAAAATTTCATGTTTTTCTTTCCTCCAGTACTAAACTGTCAATGATGAGAAAGGGTCCAAATTTTTTAAAATATACACTAAAACAGAATGTACCATCAGAGTAAGATTCTATCATTTGCTGTAAAGGCAGAGATCTAAATTCAAAACAAAATGCTTCTTTTCTACCCTCTGGTTGTATTTGCAAATAGAGCTGAATTCCCCCTTATTACAGTGAATGAATATACTATACATATATTAATTTTTTCATAATTTATGAAAATATCTGTTGTTTTATTCCAAGGATTTTTCAAATATTTACGTAAAAAATATATTTCATTTTGTATTTCTAGAAATCCTGAGGTGGTATTTATAATAGAAAATCCTCTATTGTAAAGGAAATATCTCATTAATCATTATTTCCAAGGGTATGGTTGTTAAGTATCAAGGGAAAAAATCCAGATCATTGAGAACACATTTTAATTTTCATGTGTATTGTTGATTACAAGGAAGAAAAATTTTTGAATAATAAATTTGAGCTAAATATACTGAATGTAAAACTGTTAGTTTTATTTTGTAAGTGAGTAAATGAATATTTAGTGTTCCTACCATGGGCTGGATATACCACAGTAGCAAGGAACTCATGACCTGAGCCACAGTAGGGACTTACTATCATATAAGAACTCTGAGAAGAGTGTGCAGTACTCTAGTCTGTGTGGGAAACAGAAAAGTGAAAACTTGGTGTCCTTCTTCAAAGAATGTGATTTAATAGTAGAGATGAAACACATAAAATAAAAAACTGAGTAAGGAGAGGTCGAAGTGCTCAAAAAAAGTAGAGAAGTTAGAAAAAATTCTGGCTTTAGGGATAGCATCGATTTCATTAAATAAGTGACAGCTGTAGCAAATACTTGAAGGACCAGTAAAAGATCCCAGTAGGAGGAGATGAGATAAGGGGTAGAATATTCTTGTCAGGTGGAACAGCATGAGAATTATTTTTACCTGGCCAAATTACATATGGAGTATTATAGCCAGCTGTAGGCACTGATCTTCATGAAAAATAATGACAAACTGAAACACTGTACAGAACAGGGTAGCCAGGATGGCCAGGTGATTTAAAAATCATGTGATATGGCAATAGATGAAGGTTCTGAAGACATTTATCCTAAAATAAAAGAGAACTCATTAAAGGAGATATGAGAGCTATCTTCACATACTTGAAAGTCATAATGTGAGGGAGGACTTGGACATAATCTGCATGGTGCTAGAAACAGCTGGTATCATCAGTAGGAACTAGATGGGGGATAGACTTCAACATAAGAAGTACATTTCTAACAGCAAAAGCTATCTGAAAATGGAAGCCAGAGCCTCACAGGAAGACCTTCAAGCAAAAGCAGCAGGGATAGTGGGTGAAGCCATATCATCAGAGTTCAAGTCTTGTAAGTTGTATGATCATTGCTGCTTAACCTGTCTAATCTTTTGTCTCCTTATCTCTAAAATGCTGCTGTTGCTGCTGTTAAGTCACGTCAGTTGTGTCCAGCTCTGTGCAACCCCATAGACAGCAGCCCATCAGGCTCCACCGTCCCTGGGATTCTCCAGGCAAGAACACTGGAATGGGTTGCCATTTCCTTCTCCAATGCATGAAAGTAAAAAGTGAAAGTGAAGTCGCTCAGTCATGCCCAACTCTTAGCGACCCCATGGACTGCAACCCACCAGGCTCCTCCGTCCATGGGATTTTCCAGGCAAGAGTACTGGAGTGGGGTTCCAGTCTCTAAAACTGGAAACTTTATTTTCATAGAGCCATTCTGAGCATTTGGAAGTGCTTAACCTAGTGCCTGACATTGATGCTCTATAAATTTAGCAAGCCAGAGGCTGAGCAATCTATTAACAAAAAAGTCATTATAGATGCAGACTGCGGCATCAAATGAGAATTTAAAGCTGATCAAACTTGTGATCTCTCTACTTTCTCGATTCTAAAGCAAATAAATTGAGAAAGTAGAGCTATTTGGAGATAGTTAAGTTGTACCAATCAAAAACAGAACAGAAAGCTGATGGCTATAAAAATGGAGGAGATTTAAGGGTCATAGGATGAGTTAAGGTAGTTTAAGCACTAACAGAGCCAAGAAATTTTCTCACACTACAAGAAACAGAAAGAAATGTGGACAGGTGTTGAGAAATAGGACAATGGATTTTGTGAAAGATGAGTCATTGGCAGTTTTCCAAAGAGCTTATTTCAGAAGTCAGATGGCAATGGCTTAAGAGATGACTAGAGTTGAGAATATGGAAGTAACTAGTGAACTGTACAATTCTGGTAAGTATGTTTATCATATATCAGATGCCTTACTAAACAATTAATGCAGTGGTTAAAAAAATTGGAAAATATTGTTCTATAGACAGGATTCACTGGGTAGAAATGAAGTTTTAGGAGAAGAAATACTTGTGGGTACTTAATGAATAGAGTCAGTTCTGAAATTAGAAATTTCTCCAAGGAGTTCTGGTTCATTTTATTGGGAACAATACATAGACATAAAAACTTGGGCACTAGGAGTGATCTTTACTATGGGGGTGGGTATCCTTATTTCCAGGCTTGTTCAGTGAAAACATAATTATGTATATATATATATACAGATAGTACCCAGCATATCATAAATACAAATTTTGATGTATATCTCTATCTACCAACCTACTTTATCTAGGTACCTACCTACCTACCTACCTAAATTTTCAAGTATGAATTTATCTCCTACAGTAATGGAAATAGAAACAAATAAGTAGGATTTAATTAAACTTGAAATCTTTTGCACAGCAAAGGAAATGATAAGTTTAAAAAAAAAGGAGAAAATGTTTGCAAATAATATGACTTACACAGGACTAATTTCCAAAATACGCAAACAGTACGTACAACTCAGTATAAAACAAACAAAACAAAAAAATAGAAAAATGGGCAGAACTAAACAGAAATTTATCCAAAGAAGACATACAGATGACCCCACCAGACACATGAAAAAAATGCTCAACATTGCTAATTATTAGAGAACTGCAAGTCAAAACTACAATGAGATATCACCTCATACCAGTCAGAATGGTCATGATTAAAATGTTTACAAATAATAAGTTCTGGAGAGGGTGTGGAGAAAATGGAACCTTCTTATCCTGGTGGTATGAATATAAATTGGTGCAGCTACTATGGGGAACAGTATGGAGGTTCCTTAAAAAACTAAAAATGTAGTTACCATATAACATCTTACTTCTGAAACAGATCCTTTAATAGCTACTTTACTAAAAATATGCCAATTCTCACTCAAGTTTTTCTTTATTTGACATGACTTTACTACATCCTTGATCTTGAACGATCATTTTCTTCAGTACAAATGCTAGTTAAAAGTTATTATCTGCAGCTTCTTTTTATCTTTCTTGGTTTAAGTTATGTTTCTCTCCTTTGCCTGTGTATTAGCAAATTGCATCCATTTTAGATCTTTAAATACTGCCAGTCTAATACTCCTTCTCTAAAAGAATTCTGAATAGATAGATATGTGTTAGACCATTCTTGCAATATCTAATAGTATTACCATTGTCATCTCTTAACCTCTTTTATGATTTCCATTCTATTGTTTCTCTATGTTACACATAAGATAATTTCTTAAGATAATGTCTTCCAGTGCATTCTTTGTTTCAAATTTTCATTGAATTTTTAATTATAATAATTATATCTTTCATTTTAAAAAATTCTATTTTGTTCTCATAAGAAAAATAAATTTCTTTATTTGCAGGACTTTGAATGCACTTGGAGAACAATATGCTAAATAAGTCAGAAGGAGTAAGACAAATACAGTTTAACTTATATGTTCATTATAGTGAATACAACAAAAAAGAAGTAGATTCATAGATAGAGAAGAAACCAGTGGTTACTGGTTGGGAGAGGAAATGGGAAGGAGCAATATAGGTATAGAATATTAATATGTATAAATTATCTGCTGTAAAATAATTTACAAGGATATATTGTACAACATGGGGAATATAGACAGCATTTTATAATAGCTATCAATGGAGTATTTGTTGTTGCTCAGTCACTATGTCATGTCCGACTCTTTGGAACCCCATGAACTGCAGCACACTAGGCTTCCCTGCTCTTCACTATCTCCCTAAGTTTGCTCAAACTCATGTCCCTTGAGTCAATGATGTCAACCAACCATCTCATCCTGTCTTCCCCTTCTCCTCTTGCCCTCAGTCTTTCCCGGCATCAGGGTCTTTTCCAAAGACTCAGCTCTTTCCATCAGGTGGCCAAACTTTAGGAGCTTCAACTTCAGCAGCAGTCACTCCAATGAATATTAAATGTTGATTTCCTTTAGGATTGACTGATTTCAACTCCTTGAGGTCCAAGGGACTCTCAAGAGTCTTCTCCAGCACCACAGTTCAAAAGCATCAATTCATCAGTGCTCAGCCTTCTTTATTTTCCAGCTTTGATATCCATACATGATTACTGGAAAAACCATAGCTTTAACTATACAGACCTTTGTTGGCAAAGTGGTGTATCTGCTTTTTAATGTGCTGTCTAGGTTTGTCATAGGTTTTCTTCCAATTTCTTTTAATTTCATGGCTGCAGTCACTGTCCTCAGTGATTTTATTTGAAAATAAAATCTGCCACTGTTTACACTTTTTCCCCATCTATTTGCCATGAAATGATGGGATCAGTTGCCATGATCTTAGTTTTTTTGAATGTTGAGTTTTAAGCCAACTTTTTTCACTCTTCTCTTTCACCTTCATCAAGAAGCTCTTCAGCTCCTCTTCCCTTTCTGCCACAAGGGTGCTATCATCTGCATATCTAAGGTTGTTGATATTTCTTCTGGCAATCTTGATTCCAGCTTGTGCTTCATCCAGCCTGTCATTTCACATGATGTACTCTGCATATAAGTTAAACAAGTAGGGTGACAATATACAGCCTTGATGAATTCCTTTCCCAATTTTAAACTAGTCTGTTTTTCCATGTCTGGTTCTAACTATTGCTTTTTGATCTNCATTTCACATGATGTACTCTGCATATAAGTTAAACAAGTAGGGTGACAATATACAGCCTTGATGAATTCCTTTCCCAATTTTAAACTAGTCTGTTTTTCCATGTCTGGTTCTAACTATTGCTTTTTGACCTACATACAGATTTCTTAGGAGACAGCTAAATGGAGAATTTAAAACAAAAATTGAATTGGAGTTTCCTTAGTGGCTCAGTGGCAAAGAATCTGCCTGCCAATTCAGAAAACATGGGTCAATCTGATTCAGAAAGATCCCACATGCTGGGGAGCAACCGAGCCTGTGTGCCACGACTATTGAACCTGTGCTCTAGAGCCTGGGAGCCCTTGTGCCACAACTGCTGAAACCCAGGTGCCCTATCGCCCATGTTCTGCAACAAGAGAAGCCACTGCAATGAGAAGCCTGCACACCGCACCTGGAGAGTAGCTGCTGTTAGCTACAACTAGAGAAAGCCCTCACAGCAACGGAGATTCAGCACAGTCAAAAATAAATAATAAATAATAAAATCATAAAAACTGAATCACTATATCACTAATACATATTGTTATAAAGCAAGTATGCCTCAATTTTAAAAGATTTTAAAAATTAAAAAAACTATTTTTCTAAAAACATTTTTCAACAATTGTGTTTACTTTTTTGTTTTCAATATAATATTAATATCTTTGTTTATTAATGCATTTATAATTTTTGATCAAACTATTATAGTTTTTAACAAACATGTATTTTAAATCATAAAAATTTTGAATTTTGATGTTGAAATGAAGTTTTAAGTTTCAAATATTTTAGCTAAGGGGAAAAAAGTACATTTTCAAGTAATTCTTGAGTTTCAACATTTATAACTAGAATTTTTTATTACAAGGATGGCGAAGTATTTCGGGACAGATTGCCTTCTTAATGGAAATGGAAAGCTGGTGAATTTATGAGAACTGCAGTTTCTGCATGAACCTTCATTCCTGCAAAGGACTCAGGAAGGCCTTTCTTTTTCCTATAATGCTCCATGAGAGTTTCACACTGTCAAGAAGCCTTCTATTTGTAATTTCCCTACCAAGCCTCACAGTTCAAGTCATCACAGAAAGATTTCTACTATCAAAGCTGTTCTCTTGAAATTTAAGACAATGCACATTACACTTTACTTGTAAGCCAGTCACAATATTCAATATAGACAGTGTTTAATGCTAAAAGTGTATACATATATATAATACATATAAATTATACATATATAAAATTACATCTATATACATATATATACATATACACACACACACAGTATTTGGTGAAACGAAAGTAAATGGTAGTAGGTAATAATAAAAACTTGAATTAAATCTAATAGACAATTTTATAAGTTTTAAATTTCTCAGAACAGTAAAAAGAGGAATTATATTTGGTTAAGTCACTAAACGGAGAAGGTGATGGCCGGAGGATCCTGGTGGGCTGCAGTCCATGGGGTCCTGAAGAGTCAGACACAACTGAATGACTTCGTTTTCACTTTTCACTTTCATGCATTGGAGAAGGAAATGGCAACCCACTCCAGGGTTCTTGCTTGGAGAATCCCAGGGACGGGGGAGCCTGGTGGGCTGTCATCTCTGGGGTCACATAGAGTCAGACACGACTGAAGCGACTTAGCCGCAGCAGCAAGTCACTAAATGGTAATTCAGTCCATGATCACATTTGATCTAGGCTAGACCATGAGGAAACTAATAAATGGTGATGATTCTCAAAGAAGTAAAATAAATCAACAGCAAACAACNCAGACGCGACTGAAGCGACTTAGCCGCAGCAGCAAGTCACTAAATGGTAATTCAGTCCATGATCACATTTGATCTAGGCTAGACCATGAGGAAACTAATAAATGGTGATGATTCTCAAAGAAGTAAAATAAATCAACAGCAAACAACTATAACTCTCAGTTGAATATGTGACTAGATTTTACCTTGAAAGCTATCCCCAATTTATAGCAATTGTAAGTATCAAAACCGATTAAAAAAATACACACACTATCTCTCGATGTGAACCTATAAAAACGGCACAGTGTTGGATAATTTTATGTTATTATTATGGAAAAATGCTGAGGACAATGGAGAGAATCGCAGTATTTTCTCTATAGATTAACAACCTAGTTTATCATTAGATTTTGCAGTCACATCAGTTAGGACAACTTTCTAAGAATATAAAGTCCATGGAGTGTGGAAGAACATTTTGGCTGTTCAGTATCAGCATTGCCTTCATAAATAGTACTAGTAGCCAAAGCTACAACTCCTTGTCAAAGATGTATATTTTATAACTACCGCCTCAAAATATATATATATATATATGTGTGTGTGTGTGTGTGTGTGTACATATATAATATATTTCTTAAGGAATTGGCTTCATCTTCACTGAGTAGGATTTCTTTGAAAGGACTGAATTCTATATTTAAACTTTTCTTCAAAATGCATGTTTTGATTCAATGTATATTGAAACCCAGGGTTTTCCCTAGTAGCTATAGTTCTTTTTGAAAAAAATTTCACAATATGTAGAAAGCAAGCTATACCATTACAGAAAATTCATAAAATGTAAGGAAACCTTTCAAAATATATATTGAGCATCTAACATGTAATTAGAATCAATTCCATAATGATTTCACAGTTACTTTTTGTTTTATCTACAGTTATCACTTTGGTTCAGAAATATTACTGCCAGTGCAGTGATGAGTTATTTTGTTCATCTTTGGAATAAGAATTTAATTAAAAAACCATGCACAAACATATGTACATAATTGAAAAAGTTCTAAAATATCTAATGCTGCAGTATGGGTAAGGAGTATTTCTGAATGGTTAGAATTGAGCTGTTTATCTTTTGCCTTTCTAATTTATGCATATATTTTTTAAATTTATTTTTTAATTGAAGGATAATTGCTTTACAGAATTTTGTTTTCTGCCAAATCTTAATTGTTTAAAATTTTAACAGAGTATGCACTATATTTGTAAAAGAAAACAAAAAGTAAAATTATTTTTTATCCAAAGCAAATTCTAAAACAATTATCGTAAAGTCTACCCATCTAATATTTAAGGTTCTTTGGAAGTTATATTTCAAAAGTTTATGAAATCATGATCAGTTTATACTTAAGGCTCAAGTTTTAAAAGCATGACTCAACATATAGAGAATTTGAAAATTNATTATCGTAAAGTCTACCCATCTAATATTTAAGGTTCTTTGGAAGTTATATTTCAAAAGTTTATGAAATCATGATCAGTTTATACTTAAGGCTCAAGTTTTAAAAGCATGACTCAACATATAGAGAATTTGAAAATTGTAGTTAGAGCTAGTATCCTTGCTAGTGATATTTTGTGAGCCACAAACATAATTTAACTTTTCTAGTAGCCACACTAAAATACAAATAAACATGTGAACTTTATTATTAAAATGTGTTCTATTTAACTCCCTATAGCTAAAATATTGTTATTTTAATGTCTAGGAGACTCATCTAACCTTGATACTAATTCAGATTAGAAAATGTATACCTAAGATTTATTGTTAAGTCAAGANTCCATTCTGATGGAGATCAGCCCTAGGCTTTCTTTGGAGGGAATGATACTGAAGCTGAAACTCCAGTACTTTGGCTACCTCATGGGAAGAGTTGACTCATTGGAAAAGACTCTGATGCTGGGAGGGATTGGGGGCAGGAGGAGAAGGGGATGACAGAGGATGGGATGGCAGATGGCATCACCAACTCGATGGATGTGAGTCTGAGTGAACTCCAGGAGTTGGTGCTGGACAGGGAGTCTGGCATGCTGTGATTCATGGGGTCGCAGAGTCACACACGACTGAGCGACTGAACTGAACACTGAAATAATAACTAGTCTTTCATAGGGACAGAGTTTCAGTGTACAGAAGTAACAATCTTATGCCAGGAACCAGCATGGGATTCCTGCCCGTGGCAAATGTCATGAGGAAGGGGCCTGACATGCAAAGGTGGGATCAGGCCTCGTGGGGCTCCCCTGGAACTTCTCGAGCATCTACCCCAAAACTAGAATCTGTCTGTCTTATTATTTGATGACTTTCACCGACTCCTCTGACATTAACAGGGGGCTATCCCCGACCACTTTTGTCTGGATAAAGTTAACTTAGAGCTCCAGTTAACAGTCTCCTGCATATAAAAGAAGTGTGTCAGTTCAAAACCCTCTGATGGCTCTCTAACTTGCCTGATAGGTTTACCCAGAGTTTTACAACTAGGCATGTGACTTTTTACAGCCCCCCAACCATGAGAGTCATGAAGCTTAAAACATCTTAAAGATATAGACTCTTTTTAAAGAGCTAAGAATTATATTGGTGAAGGGTTTCATTGTTGAGTTAATGACTGCTGCCAGGCCTGCATATCCTTTATCTTTTAGGCACCTGGAGGATATTAATCAATTGGGATTAATATCCTAATTGGGATATAGAAAAAGGAATATAGTAGTTTTGATGTTAGCTATACTAGACTTTTGAGTTAATGAATTTTCTCTTTGTTATAAATCACTGTTCTCCTCTTTCCTTGTTATAAATTGTTGTATCCTTGCTATGTAAGAATGTAACCTTAATGAGGTCTTTCTGAGAGTGGCACCAGACTTTAGTAAGAAAAAAACTTTCAGGACAAATAAGTTTTCTGGTTGACGGACCCTTATCAGAAAAGGGCCATAAAATGCTAATAGGCCTCCTGGCCAGAAGATGATGTAAATCACTTAAGACCTGTGTATACAGTTAAGTATGCAGAGAGAAAGCCTGGTCTCAAGAAGGGTCAGGGCTGCTGACCCTGCATGACTTTGTTTTATCCATTGATCTCTATGTACAACTTAAAGTATAAAAGCTTTCCTGGAAAATAAAGAGGCTGAATTCAGGCTGAATTCCCCTCTAGAGCATAGAGGCTCACTGTGTCTATTTATTTGCCTGGGCTTCTAAGACCCGTGTGAGAGCGAGCCCTAGGCGGGGCACCCTTGGCTATTCAAGCGGGCACCTGTGGCCTTACGTAGACAGTGTAAGTCCCTTGTCTTGGGGCTTTATTGGCTTTCTATGTAAACCAAGGAATACAGCCTGTTTTCTCCTCTATTTTCTCTCCTCTCTCTCACTACACTATTTTTCCCTAATCTCTCTTTATATCTCTAATTAAATAATTCCTTCCTCCTCATCAACGCTGTTCCCACTTTGAATTACCCTGGATCCACTGGGGCTGGACCCCGGCAATCTTAGGAGATATATAGTGTTGAGAGTTGCACAACACTGTGAATGTACAAAGAACCACTGAACTGTATAGTTAAATATGGTTAAAATAGCAGATTTTATATTATGTGACTTTTATCACAGAAAAACTTTTTAAAAATCTATTCAATATTAAGTAATAGTTTATGTTTAATAACATCACTCACATCGCCTTAATCTTGGCCCTGCTGATTATGCATGGCATAAATACAAATGTCACCACCTCATTACAGTTGTGTGAATGGTGCTCCAGGAATTGGATTATGTACAATCTCCATGGCAATTCATAGTGACCCTGTGTGTATACTAAAACCTCCCTGACAAAAATCATCATTAATATGTTTGATCTTTTGTGCTCAACATCAATAATTATTACAGAAATGCAAATCAAAACTACAATGAAGTATCACTTCACACTGGGTAGAATGGTTATCACCAAGAAGTCTACAAATAATAAATGCTGAAGAGGGTGTGGAGAAAAGAAAATCTTTCTACACTGTTGGTGGGAACGTAAATCGATGCAACAACAATGGAAAACATATTGAAGTTCTTCAAACACAAAAAAATAAAATTATGAAAAGATCCATCAATTCCACTATTGGGCATATATCTGGAAAATATTTAAATTCTAATTTGAAAATATACATGCAATATGACACAGCAATCCCATTCCTGGGAATATACCCAGAGAAAATCATAATCTGAAAAGCCCAATGTTCATTGCAACACTATTTACATCAGCCAGGACATGGAAACAACCTAAATGTCCATCAACCAGAGGAATAGATAAAGAATATATGGAACATATAAAAAATGGAATATTACTTAGCATAAGAACAAAATAATGCCATTTGAAACAATATGAATGGACCTGGAGATTGTCATCAGAGTAGACAATGGCACCCCACTCCAGTACTCTTGCCTGGAAAATCCCATGGATGGAGGAGCCTGGTAGGCTGCAGTCCATGGGGTCGCTAAGAGTCAGACACGACTGAGCGACTTCACTTTGACTTTTCACTTTCAAGCATTGGAGAAGGAAATGGCAACCCACTCCAGTATATTTGCCTGGAGAATCCCAGGGACAGGGGAGCCTGGTGGGCTGCTATCTATGGGGTCGCACAGAGTCAGACATGACTGAAGTGACTTAGCAGCAGCAGAGATTGTCAGACTATGTAAAGTCAGACACAGAAAGACAAATATCACATGATAGCACTTATGTGGAATTCAGTAAACAAACAAAACAAAGGTACCAATGAATATATTTACAAAACAAAAATAGAGTCACAGATGTTGTAAACAAACATAGTTATCAGGAGATGGGAGGAGGGATAAATTGGGAGACTGGAATTGACATATATCCACTACTGTATATAAAATAGATAACTAATAAGAACCTGCAGTATAGTACAGGAACTCTGCTCAATAATCTGTAATGTCCTATATGGGAAATAATCCTTAAAAAGAGTGAATATATGAACATGTATAACTGAATCACTTTGCTGTATACCTGAAACTGACACATCAGTGTAAATCAACTCTGTTGTTCAGTTGCTCAGTTGTATCTGATTCTTTGCAACCCTATGGACTGCAACACACCAGGCTTCCCTGTCCTTCACTATCTCCTGGAGTTGCTCACACTCATGTCCATTGAGTCCATGATGTCATCCAAACATCTTGTCCTCATCTCCTCCTGCCTTCAATCTTTCCCAGCATCAGGGTCTTTTCTAATGAGTTGGCTCTTCACATCAGGTGGCCAAAGTATTGAAGCTGAAGCTTCAGCATCAGTCCTTCCAATGAATATTCAGTTGATTTCCTTTAGGATTGACTGGTTTGATCTTCTTGCAGTCCAAGGGACTCTCAAGAGTCTTATCCAACATCATAGTTCAAAGGCATCAATTTTTCGGCACTCAGCCTTTTTTATTGTCCAGGTCTCGCTTACTCCTTGGAAGAAAAGTTATGACCAACCTGGATAGCATATTAAAAAGCAGAGACATTACTTTGCCAACAAAGTTCCGTCTGGTCAGGGCTATAGTTTTTCCAGTGGTCATGTNATGACTGAGCTACTGAACTGACTGACTGACACATCCATACTTAACTATTGGAAAAACCATAGCTTTGACTATGTGGATCTTTGTTGGCAAAATAACATCTTGTCTTTTTAACAAGCTGTCTAGGTTTGTCATTACTTTTTTTCCAAGGAGTAATTGTGTTTTAATTTCATGACAGCAGTCACCATCCGCTGATTTTGGAGCCCAAGAAAATAAAGTCTATTTATTTCCACTGTTTCCCCATCTATTTGTCATGAAGTGATGGGGCCAGATGCCATGATCTTAGTCTTTCGAATGTTGATTTTTAAGCCAGCATTTTCACTGTACTTCAATTAAAAAATTTAAAAGAACCATGAGTACATGGAGTTAAAAGAATACAAGTCATGAACATCCCCAGAACATCACCAGAGAGCTAGAAAATGCCATCTGTAGCAACAGGAACAAACTTAGAGATTATCATACCAAGTGAAACAAGTCAGACAGAGAAAGACAAATATGATATGAAATCACGTATATGTTGAATCTTAAAAAAGACACAAATAAACTTATTTACAAAACACAGACTTACCAACATAGAAAGCAAACATATGGTTACCAAAGGGGAAAGAGAGTGTAGAATAAATTAAGAGGTTTGGATTAACATATATACACTACTTTATATAAGATAACTAACAAGGACTTAGTGTATAGCACAGAGAACTGTATTCAGTATTTTGTAATATTTTGTAGGGAAAAATCTGAAAAATAATATAAATATATAGATATATTTACATATCCATCTCTCTATATATATCTCTGTGCTATACACTATAGCTAAAACTAACACAACATTGTAAAGCAAATACACTTATATATATGTATGTATGTATTTTATCTTTTGGATATACATATTATATCCACTTCATGACTTCAACTAAAACAAGAGTACAGCTTGTCACATTACTACTATATATATTCTTATAAATACATTATATTATATATACATATACACCAAATATACCAATACACACACAAACACACACAGATTTACTGATCTCCCAGTCTGTATCGGGCTGTCTACCAACTATTTTATATTTAATTTATATTAAATTTAATAATTTAGCCTATATAACAACATTGTAATATGGATGAGGAGGAAAACAAATTGAAATAATTAATGGGATCCCATTTTTGTTCACATATAATAGATACAGAATATTTTATTATCTCTAGTATTAATGAGACTATAGAAGTCAATTGGTTTCATATATTACTCTGTGTTGATTAGTATTATTTTTATAAAGTGACATCTGGAGATGTGGCTCCTAAGACAGGAGTATATGTATTGGCTTGAAATTTCTGTTTTATTTAATATGAGCTCCTGAAGATGTAATACTCTTCAAAAACTAAGTTGATTATAATGATGAACATTCTTAGGAATCAGTGAACTAAAATGGACAGGAATGGGCAAATTCAATCAAATGACCATTATATCTACTACTGTGGGCAATAATCCAATAGAAGAAATGGAGTAGCCCTCATAATCAACAAAAGAATCCCAAATGCAGTACTTGGGTGCAACCTCAAAAATGACAGAATGATCTCTTAGTTTCCAAGGCAAGCTATTCAACATTACAGTAATTCAAGGCTATGTTCTTACCACTGATGCTGAAGAAGATGAAGCTGATCAGTTCTATGAAGACCTGGAAGAACTCCTAGAACTAACACCAAAAATTGATGTTCTATTCATCACTGAGGATTGGAATATAAAAGTAGGAAGTCAAGAGAGACATGGAGTAATAGGCAAGTTTGGCCTTGGAGAACAAAATGAAGCAGGGCAAAGGCTAACTGAATTCTTCTGCTAAGAGAATGCCCTGGTCATAGCAAATACCCTTTTCCAAAAACACAAGAGACTATTTTACACATGCAAGTCACCTAATAGTAAGAAACCAAATTGATTACATTGTTTGTAGCTGAAGATGGAAAAGTTGTCTATATAGCCAGCAAAAACAGGTCCTGGAGCTGACTCTGGCTCGGATCACTAGCTAGCCTCTCATAGCAAAATTCAGGCTTAAATGAAAGAAAGTGGGGGTAACTACATGCCAGCAAGGTACAACTTGAGTCAAATCCCTTACGAATATGCAGTGACGGTAACAAATAGATTCAAGGGATTAGATCTAGCAAAGTGTGCCTGAAGAACTGTGGATGGAGGTCAGTATAATATCATACAGAAGGCAGTGAACAAAATCACCCCAAAGAAAAAGAAAAGCAAGAAGGCAAAGTAGTTGTCTGAGGTGACATTGCAAATAGCTGAAGAAATAAGAGAAGTGAAAAGCAAGGGAGAAAGGGAAAGGTACATCCAATTAAATGCAGAGTTCCAAAAAATAGCATGGAGAGACAAGAAGGCTTTCTTCAATGAACAGTGTATGAAACTAGAATATAACAACAGAAGGGGAAAGACTAGAGATCTCTTAAGGAAAATTGAAAATATCAGTGTAACATTTTGGCCAAAGATAGGCCCAATAAAGGACAGAAATAATATAGACCTAGTAGATGCTGAAGAGATCAAAAAGAGATGGAAAAGATACATAGAATAACTGTACAAAAAAAGATCTTAATGAATTGGATTACTATGATGGGTGATCAGTCACTCTGAGACAGACTTTCTAGAGTGCAAAGTCAAGTGAGCCTTAGGAAGCTCTGCTGTTAATAATGCTAGTGCATGCGATGGAATTCCATTAGAGCTATTCAAAACCCTAAAGGATGATGCGATCAAGGTGTTGTATACAGTATGTCAGCAAATCTGGGAGACCCAACAGTGGCCACAGGACTCATCCCAATTGCCAAGAAGGGTAGTACTAAAGAATGTGCTAACCGTCAGACAATTGCACTCATCTCCCATGCTAGTAAGGTCATGTTTAAAATCTTGCATGCTAGGCTTCAGCATTATATGAAACAAGAACTTCCAGATGTCCAAGTTGGTTTAGAAAAGGAAAAGGAACCAGAGATCAAATTACCAACATTCACTGCATCATAGAGAAAACAAGGGAATTCCAGAAAAACATCTACCTCTGTTTCATTNGCTTCAGCATTATATGAAACAAGAACTTCCAGATGTCCAAGTTGGTTTAGAAAAGGAAAAGGAACCAGAGATCAAATTACCAACATTCACTGCATCATAGAGAAAACAAGGGAATTCCAGAAAAACATCTACCTCTGTTTCATTGATTGTGCTAAAGCGTTTGACTGTGTGGATCATAACAAACTGCAGAAAGCTCTTAAAGAGAGGGGAATACCAGACCATCTTAGCTGTCTCCTGAGAAACCTGCATGCAGGTCAAAAAGCAATAGTTATAATTGTTCCAAGATTGAGAAAGGAGTGACAGGGCTGTCTGTTGTCACACTATTTGTTTAACCTATACACTGAGAACATCATGAGAAATACCAGGCCGGATGAGTTACAAGCTGGAATCAAGATAGGTGGCGGAAATATCAACTACCTCAGATAGGAAGATGATACCACTCTAATGGCAAAAAGTGAAGAGAAACTAAAGAGCCCCTTCATGAGGGTGAAAGAGGAGAATGAAAGAGCCGGCTTAACATTAAGTATTAAAAAAACTAAGATCATGTCATCTGGGCCCATTACTTCATGGCAAGTATAAGGGGGAAAGGTGGAGGTAGTGATAGATGTCCTCTTCTTGGGCTTTTTAAAATCACTGTGGATGGTGACTGCAGCCATGAAAGCAGAAGATGATTGCTTCTTGCAGGAAAGCTATGATAAACCTAGACTGTGTTGAAAAGCAGAGACATTACTCTGCTGACAAAGGTCTATATAATCAAGGCTATGGTCATCCCAAGGGTCATGTATGGCTGTGAGAGGTGGACTGTAAAAAAGGCAGAGTGCCAACGAACTGATTCCTTTGAACTGTGGTGCTGGAGAAGACTCCTGAAAATCCCTTGGACAGCAAGGAGATCAAATCAGTCAATCTTAAGGTAAATCAATCCTGAATACTCATTGGAAGGACTGATGCTGAAGCTACAGTATTTTGGTCATCTGATGCCAACAACTGACTCACTGGAAAGGTCCCTGATGCTGGGAGAGATTGACGGCAGGAGAAGAGGGCATGAGAGGATGGGATGGCTGGATGCATCACCGATGCAATGGACAATGCGGGCAAACTTCAGGAGATGGTGAGGGACAGAGAGGCCTGGCATTTTGCAGCCCATGTGGTCACAAAGAGTTGGATAGAACTGAGCAACTAAGCACAGCACAACACAGCACAGCAAATAATTGGAAAATGTCTAACAACAACAATAGTGAATGTGATACAATGTGGAGATGTCCTTAGGAAACAATATATCTAGGAAAATATTCATAATATTTTGTTAATTTGGGGAGACAAGGGTGACAAACAGATTTTCCAAAAGTTTAAAGGCACCAGACTAATAGATCAATTGTTAACCCTGAATGATGACTGTTCATGACTATATTTTGTTTTCACTAACCTATAATTTCTACTTTTTATCACTTAGATACTATATTAATATATATCCAAATTTTAAAATTAAAATTCTAGCTATAAAACAGATGTTTTTATTTATTAAAATTTTTAATGTTTATTCTTTTTTAATTAATACACAGAAACATCTGTTTTGTAGTTTGGGCTTTAATTTGAAAATTAACTAATGTTGATTACTTCAATGATCACAGATTTTAAACTTTACAAAAGATATAAACTTGCTATTTGCTGGTGGTGATATCTTTTGTTTTGTTTATAACCAGTTATACAAATTTCTAGGTAAGATGATAGTAAAGGGGGTTTACACGTTCTTCTTCCAGACCCTGATTGAAATGATGAAGGAGAAATGAAAAATGTGGTGGGCTAATTAGGGAACAGTGCCAAACACAGCATAAAGGACTTGTTGTCAGATATAGTGAAATTTATATGAATGGTAATTATAGTTCTAATTTACAGATTATATAATTTCTAGTATATAGGTTATACTTATAATCACATAATTCTACGTCAAAAGAGAGACCCAGCATGTTGAGAAAAATTATATAAAGGGAATATCGGTAAATGCCTTCAAAATTTCCTGATTTCAACTGGCATTTGGAAACCACTTGAGGTACTGGAGCTGTTATACTTACACTCCATTTCCAGGATGCAAAACACCTATAGCATTCAGGAGCAATGTTGTCTTCAGGTTCCTCCCTCCCTTCCCCCACCCAGTCTATGTTTTCTTTGATTTCCTTCAAAGTTCAAAGAAGTTTTTATCCAGATTTTTTTCTCTGTATTGGGTATGTAATCAAAATATCTTGTCTCCTCTTCTATCTTCTGCATGCATTATGTGCTTTATTTTTTCCAACAAAAATTTGCGCAAGTCCCACATTTAATGCATCATTTTTCTCTTTCTGTATCTTTGAAAGGATTCAAATCTATGCAAGCATGCTAAGTGCCAAGCTTAATGATACTAAAGGAGTCTTCTTGGAAGACAAGTGGGTCTCTATCTGCAGTGTTACACTGCTTACAGAAGCACAAAGATAGGAATTACAGCAGTTCTCTTGTGAGGAACTGCACACGCCAGAAATCTACAGTGACAATTTTAAAGTACTGAAAGAACCCAGAATTCTATAACCAGAGAAAATGTCAAAATAAAGGGTAATTAAAGCCTTTTGCAGACAAACAAGACCATAGAATTATTATCAGCAGAACTACTCCACAAGAGATTTTAGAATAAATTCTACAGGTAGAAGGAATATGACACCAGACAGATATCTACTATATACAAAAAATGAAGATCTCTGGGAGTGGCTAAAATACAGGTATATATGAGACATCTTTATTATTTTAAAATTGTATATCTAAAGCAAAAATAGTAGTAATTATTTTGAGTTTATAGTATAATGTAAAAGTAAACTGTATAACAACAATATTACAAAAGAAGGGAAAGAGGAGTGAAGAGTATACTCATTAGAAGTTTCTATCTGAAGTACTATGATATCTAAAGTTAGTCTCAGAGCTGGATGATTTGGGTTCATTCAGGTTTTTAAAAGGGGCTTCCTGTTGCTTCATATACTATTATTTTCTCCCATTCAGAAGGCTGTCTTTTCACCTTGCTTATAGTTTCATTTGTTGTGCAGAAGC
>SJYV01024713.1:0-34676 GCA_006410875.1 Neotragus pygmaeus | reverse complement strand
GAGTCAAATGATAAAAATAAAATTTGAAGTCAAAATTTTCTTTGTTCTGTATATTGATTGGATAACTCCTTAGCATTCATAAAATTCTGGGAAGGGATGTAAGTATCCCAGTATGTTCATAGGAGTTGATTCCTGTGTTGTGAAAATGCCCACTGAGTTTGGTAATATACATATGAGATTTCCGAAAAATAACTATTACCCACAAACAGGAACTCAGTCAACACTTTTCTTTATTTCTTCTGAACTTGATTCTTATAAATAAGAACTGAAAGCCAAATAGTGTCATCATAGCCAAAGGGACTTTGACTGGAAGAACTTGATATAATTTATTAGCTTTTACAACTTTCTCCATGCTTATTACATTCTTTTCTGGTGTCATCATTCCTGTAGTACTTAGTCTAAACTTTTAAAGTAGAAATGGTGTCCATTGTCTATAAAGTACACAAAAAAGTACAAAAGAGTACATGATTCACTCACAGACTTGGAATCTTGGAGATGAGAAGAGAGAGGAGTCTCTAGGGAAAGATGGGTAAGAACAGTATTAAAGAGAAAAGAAACGCAGGCTATAGAATTCAGTATTATAACTTTCAAGTCATGTAATGCTAAAACTTAAGCCACAAAGCTGGNCTCACAGACTTGGAATCTTGGAGATGAGAAGAGAGAGGAGTCTCTAGGGAAAGATGGGTAAGAACAGTATTAAAGAGAAAAGAAACGCAGGCTATAGAATTCAGTATTATAACTTTCAAGTCATGTAATGCTAAAACTTAAGCCACAAAGCTGGGTGAATTTATTTTCCATAAAATTCTTGTCAGTAGCTACCATGAGTCATGAGTCTTTATCAGCGTGAGTTCCACAGGCATACATGAGGGACAAAAAGTGCACTTGCAAATTACCGTGGGCCAGAGACTGGAGGTAATTTGTTGGTTGATCCCACCAGGTGATATTCTCTTGAATCAGGCAGTGGTAGCAGAAACCCTAAGAACAACAGACAGCATAGAATTGATGACCATACCCTACCCCAGAAACTAGGCTGCCTCATTTCTGGCATAGATCCAATCAGGTCTCCTTTCAGAACCTGCAGTTGCCCTTAGTGTCTTGTGACTTCTGATTACACATGGGGTTGTTTCCACACTCATACCTGTGACTGAATTGAACAGCTGATTGCCTCTCTCTACCTCATATTACCTGATGAGATCAAGCAATGTTGTATTAACTTCAAGGCACAGGGCTGGTGAGCANCCTTACTGTCTTGTGACTTCTGATTACACATGGGGTTGTTTCCACACTCATACCTGTGACTGAATTGAACAGCTGATTGCCTCACTCTACCTCATATTACCTGATGAGATCAAGCAATGTTGTATTAACTTCAAGGCACAGGGCTGGTGAGCAGAGGCAAAGCAAGCACATATATGAAAGCCAGCGCCTAGGGTCTTATGAAAAGCATGCATTTTTAGGATATTAGAAAAGTAAGTTGTAGTTAGCTTAATTCTGAATTCTAGGGCTGATTCTAAGCAAAGCAAAGTTCCCCATTTCCTGGGCAGAGTAAGCCTGTACATGTGGTGGCCTTGATATCTTCTCCCTAGGCAATCACTTCTCTTACCTTAGAACAGCACAGCCAGGTTGCCAAGGACTTTTTCCTCGCATCAAGGGGCTGATTCATGAGACAGTGCCTTGCTGGGTCACACTGCGTCCTGGACTTTAAAAACGGAGCAGGAGGCAGGGTGTGGATTGCCTGTGCAGTCCTTGTGTCAGCATGTCCTGGCATTTACGCAGTGTAAGCGCATGCTCGTTTGTGTGAAGAAACCCAACAAAGGAATAACATCATTACAGGCTTCCTTGCTGGCAGCAAAGTAAAATCTTCTGGTCAGCTGGAGAAATGGATGAAAACTGTTTATTTTTAAAAGCTCTGATATTAGAATGCACTAAAGTAATAATTTTTTTTTAATTGGAGGATAATGGCTTTACAGTGTTGTGTTGGTTTCTGCCATAAGACTATGTGAATCAGCCATAAGTATACATGTGTCCCCTCCTTCCTGAGCCTCCCTCCCACCTCTCGCCCATCCCACCCCTCTAGGCTGTGGCAGAGCACTGGGTTGAGATCCCTGCATCATACAGCAACGTCCCATTAGCTATTTATTTATTTTATATATGGTAATGTGTATGTTTCACAGCTTAAAGTAATTCTTTTCATGCACGATCTGTCTATTTCATCTCATTAAATTTTATANCATCCCACCCCTCTAGGCTGTGGCAGAGCACTGGGTTGAGATCCCTGCATCATACAGCAACGTCCCATTAGCTATTTATTTATTTTATATATGGTAATGTGTATGTTTCACAGCTTAAAGTAATTCTTTTCATGCACGATCTGTCTATTTCATCTCATTAAATTTTATAAGCCTCCCACATAGCAGAATTTCATCTGTTTTACAAATGGAAAAAATGATTTTTTTTAGAATCATAATTAATTAGCAATAAAGTTAAACAAAAATAGCCCTGAATTTCTTAATGTCTGTTCATGAGAGAAGGATGGGAATAGTCTAATTTATTACACTTCCATGATAAACTTAATTCCTATGAATTATAAAAAAGATGCTATTCTTTCTGTGTTCTTAGAATTTTTTAAAAAACATGAGAACGAGAGAAGGAGAATACACATTTTAGGGAATTTGTTCAAAGCAAGAACCTACATACATGCTCTTTTGTTTTAGTTTTAAGTAAACTTTTTTAGAACAATTTTAAATTTATAGAAAAATTATGAGGATACTAAGGAGAGTCTCATATACCTCATACCTAGTTTTCCCCTATCATTAACATCTTACCTTAGAATGGTATAGTTGTCATAATTAATGAACCCGTATCAATACATTATCGATATTGTAATACATTTATTGCTAATTAAAGTCCATATTTTATTGAAATTTCCTTAGCTCTTACCTCCTGTTCTTCTTCTGCTCCAGGATCCTGTCCAGGATATGACGTGGTTTTCAGTCATCATGTCTCCTGAGACTCCTCTTTGGCAGGGACAACTACTTAGACTTTGTAAGTGTTTGATGACCTTGATAATTCTGAAGAGTGCTTAGGTTTTTGGTTTTGGCTATATCTATATTTATGTTCGGAGAAGGCAGTGGCATCCCACTCCAGCACTCTTGCCTGGAAAACCCCATGGATGGAAGAACCTGGTGGGCCGCAGTCCATGGGGTTGCTAAGAGTCGGATACGACTGAGCGACTTCACTTTCACTTTTCACTTTCACGCATTGGAGAAGGAAATGGCAACCCACTCCAGTGTTCTTTCCTGGAAATCTCAGGGACAGGGGAGCCTCATGGGCTGCTGTCTATGGGGTCGCACAGAGTCAGACACGACTGAAGCAACTTAGCAGCAGCAGCAGCATATTTATGTTAATATTTTAATAATNATCCAAGGGACTTGCAAGAGTCTTCCCCAGCACCACAGTTCAAAAGCAACAATTCTTCAGTGCTCAGCTTTCTTTATAGTCCAACTCTCACATCCATACATGACTACTGGAAAAACCATACCTTTGACTAGATGGGCTTTTGTTGGCAAAGTAATGTCTCTGCTTTTTAATATGCTGTATAGGTTGGTCATAACTTTTCTTCCAAGGAGAAAGCATCTTTTAGTTTTATGGCTGCAGTTGTCATCTGCAGTGATTTTGGAGTCTAAAAAAGTAGTCTTTCACTGTTTCCATTATTTCCCCATCTCTTTGCCATGAAGTGATGAGACCGGAAGCCATGATCTGAGTTTTCTGAATGTTGAGTTTTAAGCCAACTTTTTCACTCTCCTCTTTCATCAAGAAGCTCTTTAGTTCTTCTTCACTTTCTGCCATAAGGGTGGTGTCATCTACTTATCTGAGGTTGTTGATATTTCTCCCGCAATCTTGATTCCAGCTTGTGCTTCATCCAGCCTGGCATTTCACATGATGTACTCTGCGTCTGTTAGATAAGCAGGGTGACAATACAAAAATACCCAGTTGTGGATGTGACTGGTGATGGAGGTAAAGTCCTGTAAAGAACTTTACAGATCCTGTAAAGAACAGTATTGCATTGGAACCTGGAATGTTAGGTCCATGAATCAAGGCAAATTGGTGACTGCAGCCAGGAAATTAAAAGGAATTAAAAGATGCTTGCTCCTTGGAATAAAAGCTATGACAAGACTAGACAGCATATTAAAAAGCAGAGACATCACTTTGCCAACAAAGGTGTATGTAGTCAAAGCTATGGCTTTTCCAGTAGCTATGTGAGGATGTGAGAGACCATAAACAAGGGCCATAAAGAAGGCTGAGTGCTGAAGAACTGATGCTTTCAAACTGGTGTTGGAGAAGGCAGCAAGGAGATCAAACCAGTCAATCCTAAAGGAAATCAACCCTGGATATTTATTGGAAGGACTGATGCTAAAGCTTAAGTTACAATACTTTGGTCACCTGATGTGAAGAGCTGACTCATTGGAAAAGACCCTGATGCTAGGAAAGATTGAGGGCAGGAGGAGANCAATCCTAAAGGAAATCAACCCTGGATATTTATTGGAAGGACTGATGCTAAAGCTTAAGTTACAATACTTTGGTCACCTGATGTGAAGAGCTGACTCATTGGAAAAGACCCTGATGCTAGGAAAGATTGAGGGCAGGAGGAGAAGGGGGCCGCGGAGGATGAAATTGTTAGATAGCATTACCAACTCAGTGGACATGAATTGGAGATAGTGGAGGACATGGAAGGCTAATGTACTGCAGTCCGTACAGTACAGTTCGACTGAAACTGACTGAGCAGTGAATAACAATAGTGGAATTGTATGTAGCTTCGTTCTGTCTTTTCCAAGTCACCTGTAAATGTGTTATGGTGAGGGTGGAGGGGATGATGTAGGGGTCACCTGGGATGGGGTGAGAGTGCTCACCTGGGAACCGGGGGAGGGATTTCAGCGCAAAGGGATTCAGTCAGGCTGCCTCTGGCTCATCTTTTCATGTTCACCCCCACAAGGGGTTCAGCGCAATCCTCTTAGGGCACGACCGCCGGCACTGCAGGTTTAATCCCAGCCCTCCCCGCAGACCTGCAGTCTCTCCAGACGGCGGGATGAGTCGGCCTGGAGATGCCCGAGCGGTGTGGACGGTGCCCGTGGAGGCCGAGGAGCCGCCAGGCCCGGGGGGAAGCGGTTTCTCGGGCCCTCCGCGTGCCAGGGCAGCAGAGAGAAGCGCCGACTCTTGGTTCTATCACTGCGAGCCGAGGGCGCGGAGAGAAAGGGAGAGGCGGGCCCGGCTACTCGCGGAGATCCCCGGGAGTTACCGAGAGAGGGCGCTGCGGGCCCTGGACGTGGGCTCGGTGCTTCCACGTCTGGTGTACGATGGACTGTTCTCCCTGCAGGAGGGTACCCAGATCCTTTCCCGGGCAGGCTCTCAGCAGAGAGTGGACGCTTTCTTCCTGAAGCTGGGCTCCAAAGGGCCGGAGGCGTTCTGTGCTTTTTGCTCTCATCTGGAGGAATTCTGCCCTTACCTGCTCACCTGCTTTTTTCTTTACTTCCAAGGTAAGAACACGCTTTGCTCTGAGAGGCGGTAAGAAGGATGAATGATGGTCTAATCTGGTACCACAACCACACTCTTTAAGAATGAGTTTCAGGGACTTTCCTGGTGGTCCAGTGATGAAGACACTGTGCTTCCACTGCAAGGGACGTGTGTTAGATCCCTTGTCAGGCAGGGAACAAGATCCCACATGCCCTACTGCACGGCCAAAAAATAAAAAGGAATTTCAAGACAGCACTGATTTTTATTTTAATAAAAAGATCCAGAACTTCTTTCAGTACTCCTTTCCAGTACTGATGACACAGAAATAAATGTCTGTGGCATCACATAAAACCTTAGACTGATTTTAGCCTTTCTGATTTTAATGAGGACTTTTAATTGAAAGCATAAAATATTAATTGGACTTCTCTGGTGGCTCAATCAGTAAAGAGTCCGCCTGCAATGCAGGAGATGTGGGTTTAATCCCTGGGTGGGGAAGATCCCCTGGAGAAGCAACTCACTTCAGTATTCTTGCCTGGAAAATCCCATGGACAGAGGAACCTGGCAGGCTGCAGTCCATAAGGATCACGTGTCAGACATGACTTAGTGACTAAACCACCACCATAACATTAATAGATTAAGGTTCTGTTCATGGAAGCTGGCCTGAGCTTTCATTCTACACGTGAAGGCACACAAGTTGCAATGATTCCTCAAAATGTCTAAGAGTTACCAGGATTCTACTGCTTGGTATATTCCCATGAGAAGTAAAAACATATGTCCACAGAAAAAACCTGTGTGAGAATGTTCACAACAGTATTATTCATGATAGCCAAGAAGCAATGATCCAAATGACCATCAAGTGATGAGTGAATAAGCAAAATATGGTATACTCGTACAATGAAATATTACTGTGACATAAAAAGTAATGAAGCCCTAAAAGATGCTGCAACATGGATGGACCTTAAAAACTTTATGCTAAAAGAAATAAGCCAGTTACAAAATGCCGTGTATTGTATGATTCCAGTCGTATGAAAGGTCCAAAAGAGATAAATCCATAGAGACAGAAAATAGATTTGTGGTTGTCCAGGGCTGCAAGTAAAGGGAATAGGAGTAACTGTGGTTATGCAAATCTGTATCAGTGATAACATTTTCTAGAACTATATGCCTGTTTGCGTGCTGTCACTGCAACCCCATGGACCCTAGCCCACCAGGCTCCTCTGTCCCTGGGATCTCCAGGCAAGAATAGTGGAGTGGGTTGCCATTTCCTTCTCCAGGGAATCTTCCTGACCCAGGGATCAAACTGCTGCCTCTTCTATCTCCTGCAGTGGCAGGCAGGTTCTTTACCACTAGTGCCACCAGCGAAGCCATAGAACTACACAACAAACACAAAAAGCAAAAAACCAAAAACACACAAAAAAGAGTGCATGTAAAAACTAGTACAATCTGAATAACATCTATGGATTAACACAGTGCCAATATCAGCTTTCTGGTTTAGATGGTTGAGCGACTATTTGATATCATAACTAGGATTATGCAAAACAATATATTGGAGGAAGTAGAGTGAAAGATACATGGGAGCTGTCTGTATTATTTTTTCAACTTCTATATGAGCCTAAAAGTCCTCGAAAATTAAAATCTGTGTGTGTGTATATATATATATATATTATATATATACATATAAACAAAGCAATGCATTACCAAGAATTTAACTGGAGGGATTATTTTTCAAAAATCAAATTCTAAAATGTTCAATGTCTTTTGCTAACTGAATTTCATATGGATGGTCAGGATTTAAGAGTTTTAAAGTAACCTCTGTAGCTGGTTCCCTAGGTAACAATTTCAAGCTCTTCTGCAAGTTCTTTACAGAGGTTTGCTTTCTTCCAGTATGAGGTGACCCAACCGTGGGGCTCACCCTCTGTGGGACCCCAGAAAGAGCTGCTTTATGATGGCCCATCATGACATCTCCCTTCAGAAGTAACTGGTCTCCTCAGGTGGGAGTAGAATGAGTTTGTGCAAACACCTAGGAGGCCTTTTCATTCTTCTTATATACACAGGGCCAGCTACCATCATTAGACATACATACTATAAACAGACATGTCCCAACGTGACCACGCAAAAAAGCATCCCAATCAGTAGTTATGCTTCAGAGCAAATGCAAAGCAAAAATGACCTAATCAGTATAAAGGTGAAGGCAAGAAGTTATTGTATTTCACTCCATATCAGCAGCTAGTGCGATGTGGGGCCCAAGAGCATGATGTTTTATGCTCACATTTAAAAAATAATTTTTATTCATTTATTTTTGGCTATGCTGGATCTTCGTTGCTGTGCATGGGCTTTCTCTAGTTGCAGTGAGTGGGGGCTCCTCTTTGTTGCTGTGCGCGGAAGTCTCAATGTGGTGGCTTCTCTTGTTGCAGAGCACAGGCTCCAGAGCACGGGCTCAGTAGTTGTGACACATGGGCTTAGTTGCTCCTTGGCATGTGGAACCTTCCTGGACCAGGGATCGAACCCATGTCCCTTGCATTGGCAGGCAGGTTCTTATCCACTGTGCCACCAGGGAAGTCCGATGTCCACATTGTAATGTTGTTTCCAGAAGGACTTGTTGTAACGGTCATTTGTGCCCATAGTAATGAAGAGTTCCTGACACCTTTAATTACAGGAGAGAAGCCCCCATATAGGGCGAGAGACTCTTCCCTATGGCCCCTTAGAGTGGCCTCCTCATTTCTCCTGTTCCCATTCTTGTGCGCAGGCCAGAGAGGCAGGCCCTAGAGCTGAAAAGACCACTTAAGTGTGAGCAGAGCCAGCCTCTCCCTCAGCCTAGCTCCTGAGGGAGCTCTTCCAGGATGATGGGATTCTCTGTGGCCACACAGACCACAACACATCAGCACCTGGCAGGTTTGAGACCAGTGCTGGGAGGGTGGGGGAGGTGCACGTGAGTGGGCATGTGAGGGGGAGGGGCACTGAGCGAGGGCCAGGGCAGGCAGGGGTGGGCAGAGAGGTTGGCAAGTAGCCTTGGATGCTGAAGGGCCCCCCTGAAGGTTTAATTGGGTGCCATCAGCTCTTTGCTTGGGAAGGTGGCCTCTTATGACAGATGGGAGGTGGGGCAGACGCTGGCCAAAACTAAGTCTCAGATGGTTTGATCAGATGTAATGATTTGAACCAGGCCCTGGAGAGGGAGAAGACGAGCTTCCCTGGTGAACCTCACGTCACTGTGCCTCCAAACCCCACCAGGCTGTGCCTGTCCTGGGTCAGCAGCTCGCAGGAAGCCACCTGAGAAAGGGATTCCTGTTCCTCCTTCCACTTCTTCTTCTGTCCCTGTTTCCATGAAATAAACATTCTATATCATAGGGAATGTAAATACTGACTCCAGAGTTCTGTATCCAGAAAGAGAGCAACATGGGCTTCTGAAAGCCAGCCCATCTTTTCCCAGCCCCAGCAGGTGAGAGACTGTTTCTTTTGAAGGACTAAGCATGAATCATGTTTCAGTGAACTAACAGGTGTCTAGTCAGCAAAATCTGGCCCGAATCCTGTTTGTCCTTTTGTGTGCCATTTAAATGGTCACGTCTCCAGCGACAGATGACTTAAGGGAAGGGAAGTGGGCGGCAACAGGTGAGCCAGCGTCTCGCCAGACTTTGACTCCTGGTTCTGTTCTGACTCAGAGAGGACCCGTGGGGCCCTGCAAGACTCAGCTGCTGCAGAGCAGAAGGCAAAGGCTGGAGCTCAGCCTGAAAAACTTCACAGAGTCCTTGAGCCAGAGGATCTGGAAAGTCTTCAATTATTTAACAAGTATGTTCACATTCCCAGTATGTTTGCAGCCTTTCAAAAGTCCTGCCTTTTTCTTTTTAGATTTCTTCCTCCTATGTAGATCTGATTCCACCCTGACCCCTGGGCCTTTAGAAATCATCTTGTGTCCTCAGTCATGTCTGACTCTTTGCGACCCCATGGGCTGTAGCCTGCCAGGTTCCATTGTCCATGGGATTCTCCAGGCAAGAATACTGGAATGGCTTGCCATTCCCTTCTCCAGGGCATCTTCCCAACCCATGGATCAAACCTAGGTCTCCTGTGCCTCCTGATGGTAGACAGATTCTTTACTGCTGAGCCACTGGGGAAGCCTTCACAAATTGTCATGCTGATGCCCATATTTCTGAGGACATACCTAGGTCACTGTGTGGCTTTTTGGGTTGTTTCATAGTATAGAAAGAACAGTTCTTGGAGAGCACAGTTATCGTAGACCCTTGATGCTGTGGGAGCACACTCCCGACTTTCCTGGGGTTTTGTTCTTCTTTTAAATTGGAGGATAATTGCTTTACAATGTTGTGTCGATTTGTGCTGTACAACAAAGTGAATCATATATATATATATGTNCTTATATGGCAAATATACTCGCAACGAAGTCTCTGATTTTTGTTTATCTGGATATATCTTTATTTCACTTTCACTTTTGAAAGACATTTTTTTTTTTAACTGTAAAATCCTTGGTTGTTGATATATGTCTTTCAGCACTTTTAATGTCAATGCACAGTCTTTGCCCTCCATTGCTTCAGAACAGACACCAGCTGTCATTCTTACTGTGATCCCTTGTAATATGATGACTTGATGTTTCAAGATTTTCTTTTTTAGGTTTCAACATTTCTATCATAATGAGTATGGATGTGAATGAATTTCACTGCATTGATCCTATTTGAGGATCACCAATGTGTAAATAAAAAGAAAGTATGGAAAACTGCTAGACCATTCAGGTATGACCTAAATCAAATCCCTTACGATTATACAATGGAAGTGTGAAATAGATTTAAGGGAATAGCTCTGATAGACAGAGTGCCTGATGAACAATGGATGGAGGTGCGTGACATTGTACTGGAGACAGGGATCAAGACCATCCCCGTGGAAAAGAAATGTAAAAAAGCAAAATGGCTGTCTGAGGAGGCCTTACAAATAGCTGTGAAAAGGAGAGAAGCAAAAAGCCAAGGAGAAAAGGAACGATATAAGCATCNATAAGAAAGCAAACTAGGGCTTCCTTCATTCACTTTCAACAAATAAATAAAGAGCTCTGGAGTCAGAGAGACTTGTGTTTGATTTTGAACTTAGCCACTTTCTACTCTTCGGGAAAATTTTTTGAAGCACCTGGGCTATAAAAGGGATCAGTGACTGTATGTACAAGAATACAAAATGAACAATGTGAAATAGGTTGAACAAGGAGACATGGATTACTGCAAGGTGAAAAATATGAATTACATGAGTCTTATACATCTGTAAAAATGTTTGTTCTTAATGTCCATATACTTTATGGCACAACAGAAAATACAATGCAGATATTTTGCTGAGGCCTTGTGTGTGGTGGAGAGACTCAAGCCCCCTAAGTAATCATCTTATCATCCTGCAGTTAGGTGAATGACGCTTTAGGAGCTCAGGATTTGGAGTCAAAAGACCTGAATCTATACCTTGTATCCGTCACTTCCAACTGTGTGGCATTGGGCACATTTCTTGACATCTCTTAGCCTTGTACTCTATACAATGAGTGTAGTGTCGGGATTAAACAAAATCATCTAGCACATCAGTGAATATTAATTACATATAAATTTTAATCAGCTTTGGAGACGCTGAGTCAACTTGCCTCTGGAATAACTAGCAGAAAGTGACAGAGCGTTCTTAGCTGTACTTCGAATGAAGGGACTGGGCTCATACTCTCCTGGAAGGCCATCATTTTGACATTTTGTTAAAGGCTCATTCTTAATTTGACTCAGTTATTTTAGGCAAGAATGTTTTCAAAAGACCTAAGTGATGTTATTAACAAATGGGTTACATCTTCTCTTCACAGAGTTAAGCCTCTAATTATACCTTGAGCTGATTTATTAGTACTACAGGCTTAAACATTTCCTAACTATTAAAGCTGACTACAGACTTGGGATAACTGTCCACATGCAAAGGATCTGAATGGTAAAAACTCCACGGAGGAAGAGATGATACCTGCTGAATGAGTCACAAGGAAAGGCTCAGAGAAAGGTATTAATTAGGGTAATAGGAAATTATAACAAGTAAAATATGGGTTAAGTATCAGTGAATTTCCCTTAAGGACATACTTCCTATGATAGGAGGGAAGAGTCTTTTAAAAGAGATGATTAAAACCTCTAAGCTTAAGACCTTTAAAACGAGACTGAACAGAGTCCTTATGAACATACCAGAGAAAAGAATCCTGCCCTGGTTGGGGCAGTTGAGAGGCGGTGGGTGATCTAATACCCTTTGGCACCGCTAAGGACTTTGAGTTGCCGATCTACCCAGGAACTGAACACGTTGCAAACCATCAAGTACACAGTTGCTTTTCTTGAGCTGTGTTGTTGTCATTCCTGCGGGCACTATTTTCTTTCGGGGCAATCTTCCAGTATCGCTGATATTAACATAAACATTCTGTAAGTCTGTCTTTGTTTTTAGCTGTTATGAAGAAAAAATAGGAAGAACATATTTTCATTGTTCTTCCACCAAAGGAAACTTTATTTCTCAAGATATACAGACTAAATATCAATTTCAGTCTCCTCAAAAGGAAGATCATTTTTTTTTAGAGAGTGTTTAAAACAACAGAAATTTATATTCCTGGTTTAGGGGTCTGGAAGTCTAAAATCCAGGTGTTGGCAAGGTTGATTTTCTTTGAGGGCTTCTGAGGGAGAATCTTCCCTGGTGGCTCAGATGGTCAAGCATCTGTCTACAATGTGGGAGACCCAGGTTCAAGCCCTGGGTTGGGAAGATTCCCTGGAGAAGGAAATGGCAATCCACTCCAGTACTATTGCCTGGAAAATCCCATGGACAGAGGAGCCTGGTAGGCTACAGTCTATCGGGTCGCAAAGAGACATGACTGAGCGACTGCACTGAGGGAGAATCTGCTTCACGCTTCTCTCTAGCTTCTTGTAGTAGCCAGAAATGCTTGTGTTCCTTGGCTTGTAGCTGCATCACTGCAGTCTCTGTGTCCTTTATCATCACTCTGTGTTCAGGAAGATAATTTTTTTAATGCTAAACTGACTTTAACTTTCTCAGACTTAATTCTTTCATTTTTTAATGAAGTATTGGAAGTTTGGCAACATCAAATAAGTAGAGATGAGCTGCATCTCCCAGGAATCCCACAAGTGGATGTGTATTTAGGAATAAGGAGTTGTTATGGGGTCACACAGAGTCGGATACAACTGAAGCGACTTAGCAGCAGCAGCAGCAACTATCACTATACTAAGCTCAGTTAGGAGAGAATGCACAGAGATCCAAAGTCTTATTTTAGCAGCTTTGTGTCCTGCCTGTAGTAACCACAGCTGGGTTGATCTGTGTCTCAAGCAACACTGAGCCATGGCACTCCTCCTAGGCCCATTCCAGCTTGAGTTTAGCCCCCACACCCATCACATCACATGAACAGGCTAGGTGGCCACCGTGGAGGAGTGATTTCAGGGTCCTGGGAAGATCCTCTTTACATGCCTGGTTGGTGATATGCACAAGCATTTTTGTTTAACTGGCATCAAAGTGTGGCATCCTTTCCCGACCACCCTTCATCATCCACCTTTTCATCCAGTTCCTGTCCTGCTCTTCCCTTCTCTGTCTCTCCTCTTTTTCCTCCCAGGTTCCCCGAACTAGTGACACCAATATTTGCTTTGTACCCTTATTTCACTTAATAGCCAAAACCTGTTAAATTCACTTCCAAATATCTCTGAAAATCATCTACTTTTCTCCACCACCTTATTCTGATCCACATTCATCTCTCTCTTGGATTATTACAACAGCCTCCTGAACTGGTCTCCTTGCATCTCTTTGTGTCTCCCTTTAATCTATGGTCCATAGAGTAGCCAAGGTGATCTTTAAAAAAAATTAATTTGTTTTAAGAGATTTAAAACAGGAGAGAATATGGAGAAAAGGGAACAGTTGTGCACTGCTGGTGGTGTTGCAGGAAGGTGGACCCCTTCCAGGGCCCGAAACTGGACTCTTGTCTAACACTCAGAGATGAATTGTCTGAGGAGACACATGTGCTGACAAAACAAGAGATTTTATTGGGAAAGGGCCTCAGGTTTTATGGTGATAGGATTAGTTTCCGGGTGGTCTTTGGCCAATCATTCTAAGTCAGAGTCCTTCCTGGTGGCACACGCATCGCTCAGCCAAGATGGATGCTAGCGAGAGGGATTCTAGGAAGTGGACAGACACACGGTGTCTCCCTTCGACCTTTCCTGAACTCTTCCGGTTGGTGGTGGCTTATTAGTTCCATATTCCTTCTCAGGATCTCCTGTCATAAAACAACTCATGCAAATGGTTACTATGGTGCCTGGCCAGGGTGGGCTGTTTCAATCAGTGTGCTTCCCCTAACAGTGGGAGTATATATTGGTACAGCCACTATGGAAAACAGTATGGAATTTCCTCAAAAAATTAAAAATAGAACTACCATATGATTCAGCATTCTGCTTCTGGGAACTTATCTGAAGAAAATGAAAACACTAACTCAAAAAGATATCTGCTCCTCCATGTTCATTGCAGTATTATTTATAATAGACAAGACATGGAAACAACTTAAGTGTCCATTGATGGATAAATCAATCAGGAAAAATATATATACTATTTTATTGTATAGTATATAATCATATAACATCATGTACACACAATGTAATATTATTCAGCCATAAAAAAGGAAATCCTACCATTTACAAACCTTGAGTGAACCCTGAGGGCATCATGCTAAGTGAAATAAGACAAAGACAAATTTCATCTGACCTTTTTTTTTTAAATTTATTTATTTTTAACCGAAGGATAATTGTTTTCACTATTGTGTTGGTTTCTACCAAACCTTTCTTATATGTAGAATCTGAATTTTTTTAAAAGCCAAACTCTTAGAGAATAGATTGGTGGTTGCCAGAGGGGCTACAAAATGTGTGAAGGTAGTCAAGAAGTGCAAACTTCTAGTTATGAGCTAAACAATTTCTGGAGGTGTAATATTCAGCATGGTGCCTATAGTTAATAATACCACATTATATATTTGAAAGTTACTAAGAGAGTAGATTTTAAAAGTTCTCATTCTAAAAGGAAACTGTAACTACGTGTGGTAATGGATGTTAACTAGACTTGCAGTGATTATTCCACAATATATATAAATATTGAATCACTATGTTGTATACCTGAAACTAATGTCATTTATATTTCAATTCTATCTTAATTTAAAAAACAAAACAAAGCCTCCGACAATAATCTGATTTGTCATGCCCTTGCTTAAAGATACTGCTTATTTCCCTGCTGCCTTCAAGATGAGTTTCAGCTCATATTATACACAGCTTTCCTCTCCAGCCTTATCTCCCTCCTCTTTCTGTGTCACATCAATGCCTCAGCCACGGTGAATTGTGGGCAACTCTCCAAATATTCTGACTCTTTCTTGCTCATCTTAGTTCCTCCTACCTTTAATGCTATCTACCATACCTTTTCACCTGAACAACTCTCTATAATCATACTGATTTAACAATAGACAATTTCTTCAAATATCTTTCCATAGTCCCCCCAAGACAGGATTAAATGCTTGTCCTGGGTATTCCTGCACCCACTATGTTCATCTCTCTACAGCTCTATCACACTCTAACATTCCCTAAGAAATTGTCATGTTGGACAGGGACAGGGTCTTTTTCCCTGTGTTATTTCTTCCCCAGCCAGAGATTAAATCTGAGTCCCTTGGGTCTCCTGCATTGGGAGGTGGATTCTTTACCACTGCACCAACAGGGAAGCCCAAAGGATGTGATAGTGGTACAGAAAGTAGGCAGGGAATGATTATGATATACTTAGAAGGCCAGATTAATAGGTAGAACAGGTTCTGGCTATAATGAAATAAATTTAGATGTCAAAAACTGCAAAACAAACAAACAAACAAAAAAACACACACCTGACTCTAAAAGCCTTTTTCTATATTGAATGACTTGAAAATAGCTGAAGAAAAAAATCTGAGATAAATGAATAACATTATCATTACTGAGAAGCAGTTACTTTCTCTTTGGGGGTAGATTTATTTTTTATTCAGTGAGTGTGTTCTATCTGCATTTGCAAAGGCCCTTATTTGGTGAAATCCCTTCTTTGGAAAGTGTAACCGTCAATTATCTACTTACAAAGGAGGGAAGATAATATCATTAGAAACATTTATTCTTGTGAATTTACATAAATGTAGAATGCAAACAAAGTACCATTTTCTGGATAGCCCCATGCAACTTCACACTTGGGGAGAAAATAAAAATTGACTACAGATTTCTGGTATTTTTCTTTTATAAACTATTAAGTAATTTGGATTGACTAATCTAGCTGTCGTTACTCAATCATCTGGCTTGCTTCTGGCAAGAAACACATTAATGGGTAGAAATCAGAGGGGACATTATAATGAGAAGAGCAAAGAAGAACCATATAATGCTCTCCTTATAAGAATCATCTATTATTGGGGAACTTATACTGCAACACTTTAATTCTGGAGTCAAATCAGTCACCCTCATCTGACAAAAATGTTTCTCTTTGCCCTTCCACCAAACTTCCTGCTGCAGATCTGAGTCCTACTGTGTGGATTCATGTTGCTGGGCAAAATAATCATACATTCAGGGGGTGGAGGGTGGCTGGAAAGGAGAGAGAGGGAAGAAAGGAGAGAGATGTGGGGGTCAGGGAGAGAAGAAGAAAAATGAAGGAAAGAAAGGGGGAATTGAATGAAAAATCTCTGCAGAGGTACTGGAACCCAATTCATATGGTTGAGGCCTTGTCAAGGCCTACCATCTTCCCCTGGCTCTATTCTTTCTGAAACTTCAGCACCTTGGCATAAAACTCTCACGTCTGTAAAACTTCTTGGGTGAAAGACAGCCTGAATATATTTCTGGGAGAAATGTTTTCTTAGACACATTTTATAAATGAAGATACACTTGGGAGTTCCCAGAAAGTACTTGGCTGGTACTGGTCAAGAAATTGATCTAGCTGTAAGTTCCCTGACCCACTCCTGAGGATGCCAAGGGAGAAGAAAAAGATTGCGGAATCCTAGAACCCGACATTCAAACTGTGAGAAACTCCTGGGAGGACAGAGGGAGGTTAGGCCTAGGTAAGAGGAGCATGGTAGCCTAGACCAGAAGACCATTCTGTCCTCTGAATCAGAGTCAGCTGAGGGTGGACGCTGATATTCTTTCTTCTCTCTCCGCTTCCTATTTCCCATAGAATACTACTACTACTACTAAGTCGCTTCAGTCGTGTCCGACTCTGTGCGATCCCATAGACGGCAGCCCACCAGGCTCCTCCATCCATGGGATTTTCCAGGCGAGAGTACTGGAGTGGGTTGCCATTGCCTTCTCCATACAATGAGTGAAGTCACTCAGTCGTGTCCGACTCTGTGTGACCCCATAGATGGCAGCCCACCAGGCTCCTCCATCCACGGGATTTTCCAGGCGAGAGTACTGGAGTGGGTTGCCATTGCCTTCTCCATAGACTAGGTGGTTGCAATTCAGAGAGGCAGCTCTTGGAAAAAATAGTTCCATAAGCCAAGGCACAGGAAGATTTCAAAGCAGTCTGCCTACTTGATGGTCAGGAGAGCAAGCAGAGTGAGTGATAGGAGAGCGACATAACACCATAGACCTTCCTTGAGGAATATCTCCTTCCTGGTGCCAAATACACTCTGTAAGGTTCTAGGTAGGGTCTAAGCTTTTGCTCCTTCAGTTTGGAAATGTTGCCAGCTAAAGTAGTAATTTTTTGAGGTGTAAGCCTCAAAAGAGGAGAAACTGAGCAACTGGCACTAGATAAAGTACAAGTAATGCACTAGAGAGAAGAAGGAAAAAATGAAGCCAAATGAAAATCCTCGAAGAAATTAAGGGAGATTATTAGGAACACAAAACACACACAGATCTTTATAAGAATGAATCAGTGGAAGAAACTTGGACATCAGAACGTAAGAGTTAAAATACAGAGCTTAATACACTTGAAGATGAATTAGTGAACTGGAAGATCAGATAGAGAACTCTCCCAGGAAGCACAGGCAGGAAAGTATAAAGCAAAGGCATAAAGATACAGAAGATAGAAATTTGTTTAAAAAGTTGAGATCTATGTAACAAGAGTCTTGGGAAGAGGGAACAAATAAAGGAAGGAAGAAAATTTTGCCACTTGACCACATGGATGCCAAGTAAACTAAGTCAGAGAGAGAAAGACAAATTATGTATGACTTCAGTTATATACATGAAATCTAAAAAAGCTGTTTTCATACCAACAAAGAGTCAAATGGGGACTACATGCTAGAGTAATGAGGGAAAGAGGGAGATGGTGGTCAAAGGGTACAAACATCCAGTTATGAATAAGTTCTAATTATCTGATGTACAGCCTGGTGACTATAGTTTATAATACTGTATTATATATTTGAAAGTTGTTAAGAGAGTGTATCTTAAATGTTCTCACCACCAAAAAAAAAAGAAAAAAAATGGTAATCACGTGAGGTGATAGATATATTAACCAACTTACTGTGGTAAATCATTTCACAATATTTGAGTGCATCAAATCATCACATTGTACACCTTAAGCTTACACAATGTTGTAAGTCTCCTATATATTAATAATACTGGAGAAAAAGCAAAAGCAAAAACCAAATAAATGGAGGAAAGAAAACATTTGAAGAAATGATAAACTAGAATTTTTCAAAACTAGGGAAGTATATAATACCTTAGATTTAAAAAAAACCATGGATTGGTAAATTGAGTAGTGAAAACAGAAATCAAAAATCAAACCTGGGAGCAATATACTCACACTTTAAGACCATCAGCTAAAAAGGAAAAATTCTACAAACTTTCAAAATGGGGATAAGGAATGGGGACAGGGAATTACATCTATAATGGAACAAGAATGAGATTGCTATCATTGACATTAAAGAAGTTAATATATGTAAATTGCTTAAAACATTCCCTTGCACATAATAAGCATTCCATAAGTAGTAGCTATTGTTATTATATAACTTCTCAACAACAACCTTAGATGGATAAGATAATAGAGTAATATTTGTGTTACTGGTTAACACAAAGTGTTAAACAGATCTCTGAACTTCAGGTTTTATATTCTCAGTGATGTAAGACTAAGAAAATATATAACAGAAAATTCATTAAATACATTCTTGGACAAATATTTACAGAGGAAGAGAAATAGATATTGGAGGATTCTATAGCTTTATAGGGAGTCAGGTTTGACTTCATACTAAAAAGAAAGAATCAGGGGACTTCCTGGTGGTCCAGTGGTTAAGATTCTATGCTTCCGATGTAGGGGGCATGGGTTCAATCCCTGGTCCCACATGCTGCACAATGTGGCCCTCCTCCAAAAAAAGAAAAGAGAAAAATGCAAGAATCAGGAAGAGAAACAAGATACGTCTGTAATAATTCCAGACAAATCTATGAAATACCAAGATCACCAAAAGCAGAGCAACCAGAGAAAAATGAACATATGCTGAACTAAATCTGTTTTTTGTAAATGAGAGAGTGGCAGTGATAGATAGTATTAGCTCATGAAATTAATGAGGAAAACATTCATTTTAATAGATTAAGTATCAGTGAAAAATAAAACACTATAGTGTGTAACTTTCAAACTAGCTGAAGAAAATTCCATATTTCTAAGCAAGTTAGGAGTCTTAGGCTAGGTATTGCTGAGAAAGCAGGATCTGACACAAGGGCTTATATGCAGATAGTTTATTTGGGAAAGGGATTGCAGTGAGTAGGAGTGGGGGACTGGAGGAGCAAAATAGAAAGAAGGGAGGAAAAGCCAAAATGCATTATGGTGCTGCGGACAGAGAAAGAGCGGTCCTCACGGGACATTTTAAGAAGCTGTGGGAAATGTTCCTGGCAATTGTCTGGCTCCCCAGGGACTGGAAGAAGAGAGTGTAGTGCCCATGAGCTGCAAAGTGACACTTTTGGTCTGCCCATGGATAAACAGACCATGCCATGCTGCTGTGTCAGATAAGCCTTGGGGTAGAAAGCAAGAAGCAAGAGTTAGAAGATGCAGCTGAGTCAGGGCACTGTTAAGATACACCCCTGTAAAGTTGATCACTTCAAGAAAGACTGGAGTAAAATGTAGGGTGAGAATATGTAAAACAAGGCGCAAGAGCTACCTGATACCATAGGAAATAAAGATAAAACAAATAAAACACAAATATCAAATACAAAAACAATGATAAAGAAAACACAAAATTGTATTTTAGAAATAGTGATGATTTAGTCCCTAAGTCATGTCCAGCTCTTGTGATCCCATGGACCATAGCCCACTAGGCTCCTCTGTCCATGGCATTTTCCAGGAGAATACTGGAGTGGTTTGCCATTTCAGTCAGTCCTAATAAATAATAATGAGGCTTTCCTCGTGGCTCAGATGGTAAAGAATCTGCCTGCAGTGTAAGAGACTCGGGTTTGATCCCTGGGCCTGGAAGATGCCCTGGAGAAGGCAATGGCAACCCACTCCAGTATTCCTGCCTGAAGAATTCCATGGACAGAGGAGCCTGGCAGGCTATAATCCATGGGGTCACAAAGAGTTGAACACGACTGGGTGATATAATTAAGATCAATATGAATAAACTCACAAGTAAATGTTCAGATTCAAAAAGAGAGCATAACTGAGCAGCATGTTCTTAAGATGAAATAAATTTTAAATGAAAAAATCCAAAAAAGTTGAAAATGAAAGATTAGAATAATACCTATCAGGCAAATTTCAAACCATTGAAAGTAGTACTACACATGAAGAGTTTTTAAGACATAACTCAGTAACTGATCCATCAAGAGTCAAAAATAAGAAACAACTTACAATATTTAAAGAGCTAATATATGTGAACTAATAGATATGTACAGAAATTTTTGCCTATCAAAAAATGCATATTCTTTTATTTCTATTTATTATTATTTTGTTGAGTATAGTTGACTTAAAATATTATATTAGTTTCAGAAATACACATATTGATTTGATATTTTTATTATATAAATTTTGAGAAAAACATGAAATGTATTATTGGCCCAAGAAGAAATAGAAAAGTTTAATAGACTAATACAATTAAACTTTTATGGTAATCAAAGCATTTGTGCAATTTTATAGTAGAGTTTTACTGAGTTGTTAAAGAACTGTTCAACTTTATATGAGTTATTCCAGAAAAATAGAAAAAGAGGGAAAACAGCCTAAGTAAATTTACCATGCTAGTAAGATCTTGATTTCAAACCCAGATGAGAAGAGTGTAAGAAGCAATATTACTTATAGATGAGAAAATTCTAAGCACAGTTATTTGCTAGTAGAACCAGTGTATTTTTAAAACCAGAAATATGATCAAGAAGTTTTTGTTTTGAGAATACAAAGGTGGTTTACCATAAAATCTACATATTAAGGGACTAGAAAAAAATTTTGTTGTTCAAATTGCTGGAAAAATAATTTGGTAAGGACTATTTTTAAAAACAGTTTTTAGAAGTATGAGTTTTCCCTAGATATAAAGATAGGCTTTATATCTACTAACCTTTATACCCAACATCATACTTTATAGAGAAGCTTTGAAGGTTGGCTGCAATCATAACGTGATATGATAACAGGAGTTCTGGCCATATAGTAGTACTCAAAAATAACATAATATATAGGATTAGAAAAGAACAAATAACTGCCATTTTTCAGGTTTATATTAAAAAATTTCAAAGGAGTCAACAGACAAAATATTGAAATATTAAAAGTGTTGTAAAAGTTCAGCAAATTTGCCAAACAAAATCAGCTTAAAAACTTCAACCAACAATAATTAGCTAAAAATATTAATAGAAAGGAGATACCATTTATGGTAACAGTAAAAACTGTGGTGTCTTGACATGAACTTAACTATATAACACNTGACCTCACTCAGAATTCAGCAGTTTGGCATCACTCGTGTGTGTGTGTGTGTGTGTGTGTGTGTGTGTGTGTGCACGTGCGCACGCGTGCTTTTTATACAGTTTTTTTAAACAGCTGCATATAGTCCATTGTATTCATATTATTTTCACTGGGAAGAACCTGGGTTGGGACATGGAGTTGCATCTGACTCTGCCTCACCAGCTGGTCTCGTCTTGGGGCAGGTATTTGAACTAGTCACACTTACGTCCCCTAATCCTTATCAGGCTTAAATAGATTGTGTATCTGGGCATAGGTAGTAACTCAGTAAACGTTAACTCATCCTTAAGTTGGGTGATATAGTTTTGGCATAAGAATATAATAGTATTAATTTTGGTCTGTTTTCAGATTCTGTTAATGACGTACACGTAACTTTTAGCTTGAGGAAACTCTCCATTTTACTGTTGATTGAAAGATAGTAGAGTAAGTGAGGGCAGAGGGGGCCTAGATTGATTTATCCTGCACCAGCTGAAATAAGACTGTATGTTATCTTTTACCTTTACAACAATCCTGTGAAACAGCGATCAGTCTCACAACTAAGATAATGAACTTTAGAGAAATTAACTTCTCCCTGGTCACACAGTCTGAACTGGCCTTGGAACTCTGGGCCTTTTGCTCTTCTTGGCGTACTCATCATTTTTACACTGCGGAGAACAGTTTGTGTGATATTATTTGGGCTTCATTTTCTGACCATGTCTCACTGGGCCACATGTTGCCACCTGTTCACTAGGCGCTTGAGTGATGAAATGGAATCCAGAAGTCAGGCTATCCTGCAGGAGAAGGCTGAAAAAAAAAGACAAAAAAACAGCCTCTCCAGAGAATCTTTCCACAGGGCCATGTAAGAGGAAATTGCCACAGGAAGTATTTTCATGAAGTGAATTGGTTGTATGAATTGGAGTTCTTTGAACTTAGATTTTTTAAAGAGGCTTTGTGTTGTTTTCCCACAGGACTTTGATCACTTTATTAATATCTATTATTTAAATAACAACTGTTGCTGCGCTATATTTAACAAACTCTGAACTGGTATTCTTTAGCCTTCCCCCATTGAATTCAGTCTTCTTGTTTTAATTTTTTGTAGTTTATTGGTGTTAATTGGAAATTTCCCTGGAATGGGCGAGGTGTAAGATGCCCTGGAAAGAGCACATTTGGATCCCAGGTTTAATCCCTTATGGTCTGAAGACAGGCCAGTCATTTAACAGTCTGAACCTTAGTGACTTAAAGAGGGATGATAATGTGTATTTTGTAGGGTTGGTATGCTGCTGCTGCTAAGTCACGTCAATCATGTCTGACTCTGCTTGACCCCATAGACGGCAGCCCACCAGGCACCCCCGTCCCTGGGATTCTCCAGGCAAGAACACTGGAGTGGGTTGCCATTTCCTTCTCCAGTGCATGGAAGTGAAAAGGGAAAGTGAAGTCGCTCAGTCGTGTCTGACTTAGCGACCCCACGGGCTGCATCTCACCAGGCTCCTCCATCCATGGGACTCTCCAGGCAAGAGCACTGGAGTGGGGTGCCATCGCCTTCTCCAGGGTTGGTATGAGAGACAGAGATACAATACTTGTAAAAGTGCCTGGTTTAGACATTCATGTATCAGCAGTGCTTAATAAAAGGTAACTGAAAATTGTTCAAGGTGAGCATTTTCCCAAATCATTGTTTATCTTCTTTTTTGAGTTTATTTAAATAAGCATTGCCCCAGTTACTTTTTGGGGTGGAGTGGAATGTGGCCTAGGTTTTCGCGTTCCTTTCATTTATTTCAGTTTTAAAGGAAACTGAAAGCAAACGCCTCTGTGAAGCCCACGCTGGAGTGTAGCCGGTGCCCTCCCTCCGGCCGTGGCGCTGCGTCCTCGCTAATAGTTGGGGAAACGTGGGGCCAGGGACCCACGAACAGCAGAGCGCCTGCACCTCCAGAGTGACCAGGGTTGGGGCCCACCTCTGTGAACACCTGGGGCTTTTCGGTCGATGGAGGCAGAAAGAGAATGCTTGGGAAGGCCTGGAAGCTGGCCCCGGTTCCTTTCTGCTACAGTCAGCGTTGAGGCCTAGACAACTCAAGTGTCCCTTGCTCTAAGATTTTTAATCTTGTTCTCAGTCTAATTCAAAAGACACATTTTAGAAAGAAGTTTATTTTCTTCTATTACGAGTAGTGTATAATTTTATTCCCAAAGATTAGAAAGAAGGAGAAAAGGGAAATCACATAATCACCCAACCACTATTAATACTTTGATGATTCTCCTCCCTGGTTTTCTTCTGGCATAGCTTTTATTTTTTAGCTCGTTTGCAGTTTGATTTTCGGTTTGTCTTTTTTATATAACATCATGACTTAGAAATACTCACATATTATCAGTTCAGTTGCTCAGTTGTGTCTGACTTTGCGACCCCATGGACTGCAGCACTTCAGGCCTCCCCGTCCATCACCAGCTCCCGGAGTCTACTCAGACTTATGTCCATCAAGTCGGTGATGCCATCTAACCATCTCATCCTCTGTCATCCCCTTTTCTTCCTGCCTTCAATCTTTCCCAGCATCAGGGTCTTTTCAAATGAGTCAGTTCTTGGCATCAGGTGGCCAAAAGATTGGTATTTCAGCTTTAGCATCAGTCCTTCCAGTGAATATTCAGGACTGATTTCCTTTAGGACAGACTGGTTGGATCTCCTTGCTGTCTAAGGGACTCTCAAGAGTCTTCTCCAGCACCACAGTTCAAAAGCATCAGTTTTTCGATACTCAGCTTTCTTTATAGTCCAACTCTCACATCCATACATGACCACTGGAAAAACCATAGCTTTGATTAGACAGACCATTGTCGGCAAAGTAACGTCTGTGTTTTTTAATATGCTGTCTAGGTTGGTCATAGCTTTTCTTTCAAGGAGCAAGCGTCTTTTAGTTTTCATGGCTGCAGTCACCATTTGCAGTGATTTTGGAGCCCAAGAAAATAAAATCTGTCAGTGTTTCCACTGTTTCTCCATCTGTTTGCCATGGATTGATGGGACCGATGCCATGATCTTTGTTTTTTGAATGTTGAGTTTTAAGGCAGCTTTTTCACTCTCCTTTTTCACTTTCTTCAGGAGATTCATTAGTTCCTCTTCACTTTCTGCCATAAGGGTAGTGTCCTCTGCATATCTGAGGTTATTGATATTTCTCCCGCCAATCCAGCTTGTGCTTCATCCAGCCTGGCATTTCACATGATGTACTCTGCATCNGAAAGTGAAAAAGGAGATTCATTAGTTCCTCTTCACTTTCTGCCATAAGGGTAGTGTCCTCTGCATATCTGAGGTTATTGATATTTCTCCCGCCAATCCAGCTTGTGCTTCATCCAGCCTGGCATTTCACATGATGTACTCTGCATCTAAGTTAAATAAGCAGGGTGACAATATCCAGCCTTGATGTACTCCTTTCCCAATTTGGAACCAGTCTATCTACCGGTTCCATGTCCAGTTCTAACTGTTGCTTCACATATTATCAGGAATTTGTAAATAATGGTTTTAAGGTTTTATCATGTGGCTTTGTCATATTTTATTCACTTTCATATTTTGCACACTTAGGTTGTTTCTTTATTTTTTATTCTGTGATGAGTGACGGTATATAAAGCGTTTCCCCTGTATGTTTTGAATTCTCCTGAGATTGAACCCTAGGAGTGGAATTACGGGGCTGGCTGTGAACCTCTTTACACATGCTTGATGTCTGTGATCTGCCTGCAGGAGTACTGTCAGTCTGTTTCTTGGCTTCTAGCTTCTAGATGCTTGGCCAGTTCTGGAGAGGTGGATGTTGATCGTCTCATTTCACAGTGAGCTCGCCAGCACTGGGTGTTCTCATTAAAACAATCTCCCTTGTTTTATGAAAGCTCATTTTTAATTTGTCGTTTTTGATTACTGGTGAGTCACGATATTTTTTCATATGCTTGGTAGTCACACATGTATTTTCTCTGCTGAACTGTATTAATGAAATAGACCTGTTCTTCGTGCGTGCAGACATCTGACTCTGCTGAAGTTAAAGCCTCTTGCGGTGGGTGTCGGTTACCCGACTGACCATCCCTTCTCTAGATGACTCTGGAGTGGAGCCATCCTAACAGAGACGAACATTGCTCGTGCTTGACTGCATCTCTGCCTTTTAAATAAAATTCTTATCTTCTATCTTTTAAAAATGACAATTCTTAAAGCGATTGTAGAAATAACATGCTCAGTAACCCTATATTTGAAAATACAGAGAAGTAAAGGAAAACATCGTGCGTTCACAGCCCACTGAAGAGAGCTACTGACCCTTGTGCTTTTCTTTATCATCTTAAAAAAGAAAAAAGCTCTTTTACACAATAACTGTGCTCTTTCCCCCTTAATATCAACATCATATCGTAAAGGATACCCTGTGTTATTTAAAAACATCCATATAATTTTCCTCTGGGTCCTGGATGTTGTTTATGTTAGCTTCCACGCCTCCCCCCACCCCGCGGCCCCGAGGGTGCCCGAGGAGCTCCCGTTCCTTGGTTGGTTCACTGAGCTGTGACAGTCAACCCAGCTTCCCTCCCCTGCTCTTCTTCCAGGGGTCTGAAGATTACGAGGCCGCTCTGTTAGAAAAGGCAGCCCTTTTGGCTGAGCTGCGCTCAGAAAACCTGAGCAAGAGCACAGAGAACCACAGACTGCGAAGGAGCATTAAGAAGGTCACCCAGGAGCTGAGCAGCCTGCAGCAGGAGCGGGAGAGGCTGGAGGAGGCGCTGGAGGCAGCCCACCACGAGAGGAGCAAGGGGGAGCACGCCCTCCACGTGAGCGCGGCCGCGGGGCCTCTGGGGTTGGGGGCAGCACGCCTGGGGGCTGTGTGGCTGGGTTTGGTTTTGGGGAGATAGATATTCATCACTGAAAACTTAGAAAAACCCCCAAATAGAAACTATTTCACTCATCTTCTCATCACCTAGAAATGACCAGTCTTAACGATGCTCTAGACCTTTCATTCTCTCTCTCACAGACACGGACACGCTCGCAGACACGGACACGCTCGCAGACACGGACACGCACGTGCACATGATTAGTATCGAGCTGAAAATGCATTTTTAAAATTTTTTGGCCTTGCGGCAAAAAAAGTTTGTTCTCTGGCCAGGGATTGAGCTGGTGCCCCCTACTTTGGAAGCGCAGAGTCCTGACCGTGGATCACCAGGAAGGTCCCGAAAATGCATTTTTTACTCTGTTTTGCTTTTTATTCTTTTATTTTGGTGTGTGGCCATCATGAGTTTTCTTGAGAAACATTTTTTTTAAGTATGTGAGCACAGCAGTTCATCGCTTGAATGTGCTACAGCTGATTTAACTAGTCCTTACTGTAGGGTGTATAGCTCATCATACTTCCTTCATTTTATAACAAATCCTGTAAGAAACATCACTGTACATAAATACTTATCAACTGATTATTTCCTGATAGAGGTATAATTACTCGGTCAAAGACTATGCATATTTTTAATGCTATTTTATAGATACATTCAAATTGTTCTCCAGAAAGATTATAGCACACTCTCTAGAAGAGAGTGATCTTTTTAAAAGACTGCTCTATTTGGCATTGAGTGTTAGTATTTTAAAAAGTTCTCTCTGAATTTGGTAAACACAGTCATCTCTTACAGTTTCTACTGTGTGTATATTTTGAGAGACTCGCTCTCCTGGTGTTACATAGCCGCGCTTCGTTTATTCCCACTGCTGTGCACTGCTTGGGTCTGTGAGTTCACGGCCACTTATCCGTTTACTGTTGGTGGAAATCTGGGCTGGACCTTGTCGTTGGCCATTGTAACTGACAGCCTGTTGAGGCAAACACATGTGTTTTCTATTGTGACTTCTATTACATCTAAACTTCAGTATTCAGCATCCTTGGAGCAGGACATGGCAACCCACTCCAGTATTCTTGCCGAGAAAATTCCACGGACAGAGATGCCTAGCAGCCGACAGTCCTCGGGGCTGCAGAGTCACACACGACTGAGTGTGCACACGTCATATTTCACGTTCGGCATCCCAAGAGTCACATGCAGTTACAAAGCCTTGGTGCGGTCGGGTAGGATGGGGTCTGAGGCTGAGTGATCACTGACACTCAGGTTCATTGAGTTCCCTGCACGGGGGCCTGGGGCAGGTCGAGCCATGGGAGGGCTCCAGGGAGAGCCTACAGTACCAGGGTCCTCTGCTGGCTGCCCTCAGCAGGGATGGGACGTCAGGATCCATAGTTTGAAGTCCTAATGCTGACACCAACAAGGGGAGTGAAATACCAGTGTTTGTCTATTTTAACAGGAATTTCAGTAGATAGCAAGAGAGCAATAATGGAAACTTGAAAGAGAAAGTGAAGTCGCTCAGTCCTGTCCGACTCTTTGCGACCCAGTGGACTGCAGCCTATCAGGCTCCTCCGTCCATGGGATTTTCCAGGCAAGAGTGCTGGAGTGGATTGCCATTTCCTTCTCCAGCGGATCTTCCCGACCCAGGGATCGAACCCGGGTCTCCCGCATTGCAGGGCAGACACTTTACCGTCTGACTCACCATGGAATGGAAACTTAGGAAAATAAAAATGTCGCCTAAAGTTCCACAGCCCTCCTGAAGAGTCACGCTTCCGCCCTGCTGCACGGGGCCCGGCTGCATCAGATGCGTGCCCTCTGGTCGCCGGCTTTACCGCGAGTGTCTGCCCGTGGCTCTCTCCCATGGCCAGCTCACCGTGGTGCTTAGGCTCCAGAGCAGGCCTGCTGAAGGGCGCATACGCTTCATGGAGTAAATGTCCCACGACTTACCGGATAATTTCCTGCTCTCTCGGACCGTTTGCCTGTTTCAGTAATACCGCAGTACACGTCTTTGGGCAGTAAGGCATTGTTTTCTTGAAATGCCAAGGAGCTGAGAAGTGAAGATCACTGGGCCAGATGATACAAATATTTTACACTAGTTAATCATGCTGCCAAGTTATTTGTTCAAAGGGCTGGATTAATTTATGCTGCCACCGGCAGTAGTGGAGTCTACCAGTTTATTGCATGTTGTTAAAAAACCTTTTTCTCGTATTTATGCAGTGTTATTGAACAGCAAATGTATCTGGGCTAGATGCTGATGGAAATATGTGGCGCGACCTCTGAATGTTTTAATTTTTTCTTAAGGGAGGTGAAAATGTTATACATGGCAAAATGCAAAGCAGTGGAAACCCAGAGCCAATTCATGCAGCTTATGTATTCACTGCAGAAGATCCTCGTGGCAGGGAGTAGTCAGGAAAACTTCCTCGGACAGCGGTCCCCAAACTTTTTGGCCCCAGGGACCAATTTTCCTGAAAGACAGTTCTTCCATGGACCGGGGGTAGGGAGGATGGTTTGGGGATGATTCAAGCTCACTACATTTATTGTGCACTTTATTACTGTAACATCAGGTCCTCCTCAGGTCCTCTGACATTAGACTGAAGGGGCTGGGGACCCGTGCTCTCGGAGGAGATGACGCTCGAGTTGAATGAGCAGTGTGAGATTTGAGTCGTGTGGCTTTATAAGATGAGTAAAGAAAAAACTGGCCAGAAAGGGTCCTCTGTAGAGGTCAGTTTTCATAGTCAATTCTTAGATCGGTCACTGTTGGATACTTTTCTTTCCCCCTTAGTTTAGTTTATTTCCCCTGTTCCCCACTATCATTATAAAAATGTTTATTCAGTAGAAATTGGATTTGGGGGCTACACAGGCATGAGCGTGTGCATGCGCACACACACACACACACACACACACACACACANAACACTGGAGTGGGTTGCCATTTCCTTCTCCAATGCATGAAAGTGAAAAGTCAAAATGAAGTTGCTCAGTTGTGAGGGCGCTTATTCCTGGTAGTGAGGCAAGACCTTTCTGTGATTCACTCAGCAGCCTGTGAGTCACAACTTGCCACCTTGGTTGGTGGGAACAGACACTATTCCTGGTACTGCTCCTTTAAATCTGTAGGACAGGGTCAGTATACTTTTCCTCTAAAAGCTCAGATAGTCAACATTTTAGGTGTGACTAAATGAATAATAACTAGTGGGTGTGACTGTGTTGTAATCAGCTTTATTTCTAAAATAGGCAGTGGGCCAGGTTTCCACACCCTCAGTAATTTCCTTCATGTATGTGCTGATCAGAACTCTGAATATGCAAGGAGGACCTAGTGAAGGTCTCTGAGACCTGCTTCCTGGAGAACCCTCTCCCCTCTGGAGATCTGTGCTGTGAACTCTAGCTGCCCGGGTACCCCTGTTCTCAGCTGTACCTCCTCCACTGCAGGAGCTGAACAGGCCTGAGTCCAGAGCTGAGGCAGTCGTAGGACAGAGCTTACCCTGTCTGCTTTCTGGTACTGGCTTCATACCTGATTGGTTCTTGAGAACTAATGTTTCATGTTTTTGCATCTTTTTTTTTGTGGCCGTTTCCTGTGGAAAATGCCTATTCTGCTTCCTATTACCCAATCTTGGATGAAAGTAGGGGTCCCTCAGTTGTTAAATTGAAAATTTTGTTCCTTGGTTGCACTGGTCACTGTGCCTGATGGAACATGCCCCGAACCACAGGAAGCCCTACAGGACAGAAAGCGAGAGGCTTCCTACCTCCTTCCCCTGTGAATTCACAGCCAAGGTGCGTACAGAAGGCTCACCTCTTGCAAAAGAGACAGGAGGGTGGCCATGACAACAGCGGGAACTTGGCTCGGCAGCAGCAGCAAATCTGTGAGGAGAGCCTGGTTGGAGCCGTGTTGTCCCAAACTCGCCAGGCCCAGGCCTGCCCACACCTACCCCCCACCCAGCTCCTCACCTTCCCCTTCTTCAGGCTGCTGAAGAGCTCCTTGTTCTGCAGGAACTTCTCCATCTCTGCCTTCACCAGCACACGGCGCACATCCATCACCTCCTCCACCGTCAGAGCCAGGCTTTCCACGGGGTGGCTGAACTCCTGGGGTAGGAGGCCTGAGGCATTGGTCTCAGGCTCTCAGGGCATCTCCACAAGTTCCCCACTTCCCTGAGGACTTGGCATCTTCCCGGCCTCAGTCCAGGCAAGCTCCCCAGAATGCCCATGCCTTGAGGCTGTACTGCTCCTAGGACACTCCTACAGGCAGCTCTCTGACCTGGGCCCAACAACTCCACTGGTAGCCAGCCCCTTGATGACCTTATTGCTCACATAACCCTTCAGCACATCCCACCTTTGTTCATGATGCTACCCAGACCTGAACCATCTCATCTGCCTCCAACCTTGTTGTTCACCTGAAAACACCCCAGGACAATCAAAGTCACCCAGAGTCCCCAGGCCCACTGCCTCCCTCCTGGAACCTCCACCAGAGTGCCCTCCTGCCCGCCACCTCACTCATCCTGGAACCCCAACACCACCACACCCCCTCCTGCCCCCAGCCTCCTGGAACCCCCAACCACCACACTCCCTCCTCCTTCCCAGTGCTAACCATCCACTGCCACTCTGGGTCTGTTGGTCAGTTGGATGCTCCTGTCCACCTCGTCATAACCGCCTGGCCCTTTGGGCTGTCATGGTGAGTATACCCTGTTCTGCCCTAGGAGAACAGTCCTGTGTTCTCAGCACAGAATTTGACTTCTCAAAGGGTCANCTCTGGGTCTGTTGGTCAGTTGGATGCTCCTGTCCACCTCGTCATAACCGCCTGGCCCTTTGGGCTGTCATGGTGAGTATACCCTGTTCTGCCCTAGGAGAACAGTCCTGTGTTCTCAGCACAGAATTTGACTTCTCAAAGGGTCACTTCCTCTTCGATGAAGTAGGGTATTTCAGCTCCACTAAGAAGATGCAGTGTCTGGCACCAGAATCAAAATGTTAGCTACGAAGACAAGGTGGCATGGGAGGCACCAGAGGATGTGGAAGTGGATGGTGTTTGTGGTCAGATTTTCTCCTATTCACACTTGTTGGTCAGCTGCTACTGTCTGGCACTGAGTGAATCTGGGACCTTGTGTTCTCTCCTCTCGCCTGAAGCATCCAGGTCTCCGGGCTTCTGATTAGTGTTTCCTGTAGTCTGGTGGTGCTGTTTATATGTGAACAATTTCCCTCTAACCTTACAGATGTTACACTCACTGTATACATTGCTAAGAGATCTCAAGTTGGGTGCTTAGCAGATTGGGTTGAGGCAAGGTCATCGCAGTTCAGGGGTTTGATAGCCAAGCCTCTTGGAAAGCTCTCGAGTACTGAGCTAGAGAAAGACTCATGAGACTTGCTATTAAACACATGTCCCCTGATTGCTTGACATCCCTCCCTTCAAGAGGTGGTCCTGGGACTTCCCTGGTGGCCCAGAGGTTAAGAATCCACCTGCCAATGCAGGGAACAAGGCTTTGATCCTGGGTCCAGGAAGATCCCACATGCCACAGGGCGACTACGCCCATGTGCTGCAACTAATGAGCCGCACGCTGCAATTACTAGAGCTTGTGCTCTACAGCACAAAAAACCACTGCAGTGAGAAGCCCTTACACCATATTTAGAGAGGAGCCTCTGCTCGCTGCAACTAGAAAAAGCTGGCATGCAGCAACAAAGACCCAGTATAGCCAAAAATAAAATAATACAAAATAATAACATCTTTAATAAAGGATCCATCTTTAAAAAAAGGGGACAAGCCACAGGGCAACTAAGCCCTCATATCACGACTACTGGGCCCACTACTGTGCTCTGGAGCCTGCCCCACGACTAGAGATGCCATGTGCTGCAAGGAAAGAGCTCCACATAATGCAAGGAGGATCCCGAGGGCAGCAACCAAGACCCCACACAGCCAAATAAATAAGATGTAGTTCCCTAAGTAGGACTTAGTAACTGATTTGTATGGAATAGATAAGGTGGAACTGACAGTGTCAGTCCCGAGAATGCGTCATAAAGACACTGGCTTCCTTCTGCTTCTCAGATGGCTCACTCAGGGGAGCCACCTCTTGAGGGTGCTTCACTTGGGATGAGCTGGGGCCCCACCCAGAGCTGGGGGAGGAGTTTCCTAGGGAGGGTCCTCCAGCCCAGGTCAAGCCTCCAGGTGCCCTGCAGGCACTCCATTCAGCTCAGGTCCAAGTGGGAGCCTCAAGATGTCAGCAGTTGTTAGTTCTTCATGATTACAGGTCAGACAAAACTCACAGGAGAGGGAAATGCAGCACAGAGAGGGAAGGGCCCGGAGCCAGAGTTGAGACCCGAGAAAGTGCTATCCAGGGTTAGCATGCTGCCTTCTCATGTGCCCTGACCCTGAGAGATGGGACTAGGCTGTGCCCTTAGCAAGGTCCGTCTCTGGCCTGGGCTGCAGTGCCCAGAAGGCCCAGGAGGTGGCAGCAAAGACCAACCTCCCCAGGCATCCACTGAGAGAGTCCCCACTACTCCAGAGCGGGAAAGGGGCACTCCCTGTCCCCTCTGGCTGCCCCCCACCCCGGCCACCCTGCACCACAGTGCTTCTGTCACTCACCAGCCACAGGTGACTGGCGTCCGGGGCCGCGGAGGCCCCCTGCCTGTCCTCGACTGAGCTCATGTCACTGCGTGGTAGGGAGCTGGGTTCAGGCTGGGACTGGACACTGATGGGGAGGGAACCTGGTGGAAGAGACAGGGGCTGTCAGGACAACCCGCAGCAGCTCTGGGTCACAGGGCTGTGCGAGGCACGAAGAGGCAGTGGGCGGGATGGCAACCCCAGGCATCAGCACTGTGGGACCAGCTAACCTAGAGTGGCTGGCTGACCGACGGGAAGGGAAGGGCTGTGACAAACCCCAGGGGACTAGTCTAGTCCAGAGTGGTGTGCATGCTCTCTGGGCCCCTTCCCACTGACAGGAAAGAAAAAGATTAGAACGGTCTGTCAATCCATCCATTGGTCCAGCTGTCTTTCTACAGACCAATATGGCAAAGTTAATATTTCTAGGTAAAAGAATTGTGGGGATTTTTATGAAGTTTTACACTGGATATGGATTACTACTTTAGCAGAGTTTTAAAAGGTGGAGTGTGGCTGCCTGTGGTGATAAATGTCCCTCTGGCAGCACAAGCTCCCTCTGGAGCAGCAGGACCTGCAGGAAGGCGTCCGGGGAGGGAGGGGCCACATACCCGGCTCCAGAGGGCTCGGCCTCCAGGACTGCATGCTGCCTGCTCGCGGCCGGGACAACTCCAGGCCTCCGGGGGGCTGGGGGGCCGGCTGCAGACCAGAGGTCACCTCACTCCGGAGCTGCGCCAGGTCGTGCTCAGAGAAAGAACGATCTCGCTTCAGCGTCCCCTCTCCGCACGGTGACTCTTCCTCCTGTGGACACATCAGCCCAGCAACACCCTGTCCACCCTCCTGTGGACAGTCCAGTCTAGCATCACCGTGACCACTCTGCCCCAGTGCCTCCTGCCTGTCCCTGGACCAAGACGTGGGGTGCACAAGCTGACCGCTATGCACTACCCCGGCCAGGGGAGACGCATGCTTCAGAAGCCAGCCCCTGGCCTGAGGTCCCTGCAAAGTCCTGGAGATGACAGGCCTGGGGTCACGTGGGGTCACGTGGAGACAGCCCCCAGCCTGGTCGCCAGGGTCAGAGGGTAATGCAGCCAGGGTGGGGAGTCACGCTGGGACCTGTAGGCTTTGCACTTCCAAGTGCGGCTGCCCAGCCCAGGAGGACGTGGCACTCCATTTCATCCTTTTATGTGCTGAGGCAACAGTGGCTCAAGGCCACTGTCTCAGTCACCCTTGTGAATGACCAAGATGGGAAAGGGTGCCTGAGCCCCGCCAGGCTTGTCCCCAGGGCAGACCCAGCCCCACAGCAGGACACAGCTTCACAGCAGGGTGCAGACAGGACCCAGAGCAGAGGGCCCACAGCTGGATGCTGCACCCTGGCTGTGTTCAGTTCTCCAGAACCTCCTTCTCTCCCCTCCTTCTCCTCCCCNCTTCGCGACCCCATGGACGGCAGCCCACCAGACTCCTCCATCCATGGGATTTTCCAGGCAAGAGTACTGGAGTGGGGTGCCGTTGCCTTGGTATTTGCAAATTATGAGTGAATAAGTATCTGTTCCTTCCTCGAGATAAAATGTTTTTGTCTGGATAGTAGAAGGCAGTTATTTAGTTCTTCAGAATTCCAGGAGTTGTTCCAGGTGCTGCACACACTCACATTACACACACATGTACACACTGGATGCTTCTCGAGGGGGAGATACTTGTAGGCTTCCTTGCACTCCTATCTGGAGAAGGAAATGGCAACCGCTCCAGTATTCTTGCCTGGAGAATTCCATGGACAGAGGAGCCTGGTGGGCTATAGTCCATGGAGTCACAGAGAGTTGGACACGACTGAATGACTAACACTTGTCCTCTTACCGAAGAGCAGTGCAGTGAGAGATGGATACATGTTTCCTGCGGTTTGATGGGGCTACATGGTATCTGCCTTTCTCTCCTTGAAAATCTGCCACCCAGGAAGTCAGCTATG